>CAOLHI010003752.1:0-155950 GCA_948474755.1 Ctenosaura bakeri | reverse complement strand
TTTGATGAAGTCTCTGAAAATTTTACTGGCCTTCAGTTTTGACCCCAAGTTGCAAAAGTTGCTCAAAGGTCTCTACAAACCGGTTCCCATTGTGTCATTTTGCACTGGGATTCAAGTCTTGATCTGTGTTGTTTGGATCACAGTTCGAAGTCCTTTTGTGGAGGAGAATTTCTCCATCCGGAGGGTTATCATCCTGGAATGCAATGAGGGTTCAGTTGTGGCCCTGGGGATCATGTTAGGGTACATTGCTCTTTTGGCTTTCATCTGCTTCATCTGTGCCTTTAAAGGCAGGAAGCTACCTGAGAATTACAATGAAGCAAAATTCATCACATTTGGCATGCTCATCTACTTCATTGCCTGGATTATATTTATCCCAGTCTACACAACTACCTTTGGCAAGTACTTGCCAGCTGTCGAAATCATTGTCATTTTAATATCCAACTATGGGATCCTGTGCTGTACATTCTTTCCCAAGTGCTACATCATACTTTATAAGCAAGAGGCAAATACAAAATCAGCCTTTCTGAAAATGCTTTATAGTTATTCATCCAAAAGTGCAGGGAGCCTCAGCGTCAACCAAAGCTCTTTGGACTCAAAGACTGAGACGCCTCAAATGCCCAGCACAGAGGCTTGTTGTAAAGCTAAGAGTGAGAAAAACTGGCTGAATGGTAGCTGCCACTCCCAAGCATCTGAGTACAGGGAGAAAAAATCGGAAGTACAAACCATGAATATAGTAGGGCCAACAATACCTAGGAGAAGACTTTCTAGCATATGAAGAAACAGGATGAGAGCTCTGTTGGGCCACAGTATTCTGTTTATGTTAGATCTCTTCTTCTTCTATCTGCCCTAAACACTGTTAGCACACAAAAGATGTAGGCCTGGAAAAAAATATAATACTGTCTCCCAGTAAACAGTGGTTTGCAAACTGAGAGCCAATCTGAGGGTTGAATGGTTTCCTCCTCCTCCCCTTCCCTTTCCCCTTCCTCTTCCCCCTCCTTTTCCCTAGCACAAATTTCGCCTTAGTTCCCTTTGTCTGCATTAACGGTGGTTTAGTATTACTTGTACACCACAACTCATAGTGGTTCGTGCTACCCTTGGTTCCTGAATTTGAAACCAGAACTTGAAGTGGATTTGAAGGAATCTTGTCACTTAAGTGTTGTGGTGGTGGTTGTGTGCTGTCAAGTCATTTCTGATGCCATTTCTGCACTGGACTGTTGTAGTGCTATGATTCCACTTTCAACCTCCTATGGAATCTTGGGGTTTGCAGTTTAGAGAGGGGCTGGTTGACCCCTCCCCAAACTGCAAACCCCAGGATTCCATAAGAGGTTGAAAGTGGAATCATAGCTCTACAACAGTCCAGTGCGGAAATGACCTGACTTATGGCAACCCTAATCATATCTCACCAATTCAAGTAGTTTTTGTTTCTGGGGTTTAAGTCAACCAATCTTAACTGAAATGTACATTTTCAAAGTTATTACAAAAAACCAAAAAACAAAACAAACCCCAGAAACAAAAACTACTTGACTTATGGCAACTCTAAGGTGATGCTCTCACAGGGTTTTCTTGGCAAGATTTGTTCAGAGGGGATTTGCCCTTGCCTTCCTCTGAGTCTCAGAGAATGTGACTTGTCCAAGATTACCCAGTGGGTTTCTATGGCCAAGCAGGGATTTGAACTCTGGTCTCCAGAGTCATAGCCCAACACTCAAATCATTATACCATGCTGGTTCTGGTAGCACAAGTACACAGTACTAAATCTGGTTTTAAAATTTAAGAAGCAACAAGCAAAGGGGAAGGGAATTTGTATCAGAAACAGGGGGAAAGAAAATATATTCCTAAGGCTGGCTTCTCATTTGCAAACCAATTTTGGAAACCACATCCCAGCTACAGGCAGGCACGAACTGCAAAATAATCAGACACAAAGCTGTAGCAACCTATGATTCAGAAAGCTTCCCATAAACCTGCACTGCCACTGCATTTATCTTTACTTTTATCCAGATGCTTCTAAAGCAGTACATTCACAGCACTGAGCAAAACCCACACGGTACATGAACATGGACAGAATTAAACATGCTCCAAATTAAGTTCACATACAACAAAGCACACTTAGGCCCTTTTCACATGGCATTGTCCATGCAAAAGAGGGCCTGGAGCGTCGTGCAATTACGAGGAGCAATCTGCACGAAGCACTCACAATTGTGCGATGCTCCAGGGGCCAGCAGGGGCCGATTGTGCACCTTTTCATTTTCAGCTTGAAACCAAAAATGGTGTGCAATCGCGCATTTCTCTTGGGTCCCATGCACACTTATCTGGCATGCAGAGCCTCTGGAGCCTGGTCGGTTGCGCTTCCTGCCTCAGTGCAGCCTGGGAAGATCCCAGGCTGCACTGAGGAAGGAAGATGCGGGGCTCTCGTGCGAGCAGGCAGCTCGTGCAGAGCTGAAGCAGCAGGGAAGGGAGAACCTCTTGGCAGAGGCTGCTCACGCGATCCCTGCACCCGAGCACCGGAACAAAGGAAGGTGCGGAAAGGGCCTCTGGCACAATGATTTTGAAAGTAATGTGAACTGGCCAAAGGGAAACTGAGGTGACATAAGACTGGATGACGCTGTGCTGAATCCATACCACTCACAGCCAAAAAGTATTGGAAATCACTCAGGACTATCCTTACCCTGGTGTGATTTTGTGCCAGAATTGTAGGGGAGGTGTGGATATGGTAAAACACAGCTATTCTCTTACCTCAGGCCTCCTCCACCTCTCATTTGGCTCTTCTGCTTGCAGACCATTGCCAGCTGAATGCTTTTGCCTCTGCTGGAAGATTTATGAGATCTGCTGGTGGAACAGGGCCTGATAGCTGACAAGTAGTTTAGCTGGCAGAAGGGGATATATGCTGGCAGATGAGGCTTGTTTTTCATTCTTACCCCCTACAGCCAAGGCGTTTTTGAGTTGCACTGATTTAAATGAATTTTAAATGGTTTGAATTGTGATCAATGGGGAAAAAGAAGAAGTTTGTTTAGAGTTTTCAAATGGAGAGTTTACTGGCACACCCTACAACAGCAAAGAAATATCCTATATCCTTCTTCATCATGGCACAGAATGAATCATAGGTATTAAAGGCAAAATAGAGTAAATGCCCCCAAAAGAAACTACAATTAAAAGACAATATACAGTCTGGCATTTCAGATACCTAGTGGCAGTGCAGTCTCATTGTAAACAGTCACGAAGCAGGTTCTACATTTGAAGTAGCTGCACCATTAGTCTGCAATAATGTGTATTGATTTGTTTCTAATACAATGTTTCCTCCCAAGTGCACAAATAACATTTGGATATTAATTCTGATTTTTCCTTCACATGCGTAAGTCCAGGGTAGTTGAACTATTTTTAAACAAACAGTTACTTATGTCTAAATATAATTAATTTCACAAAAAATCCCATATATAATATGTTAGAAAGTAACTGTGTGCTAAAATATATTCAACATATTGAATAGGTCATCTCTTTTAGACAGACAGATTATTTTCTGAGTGCATCTGTATTATTGTGGCTAGAATAACATATTGTAAGTCTGATTTTAATTCATCAGTAGCCCTGTATAGGCAATAATAGGGTGAAGTAGTGACCTCAGTGAAGTAAATAAGAATAAAAGAATGACGCCTTGGAAAGGTCAACAAAGGTTGACCTTTCTACCAGCTTCCACAACCTGTCATCTTACATATAATATGAACTACAATACCGACCAACTGAGCCAGTGAATCTAATGACCGTGATGGCTGGGGATGATGCAAATTGCATACTCACTTATGGAGGGTATGAGATTGGGAATATCTTCACTCTTCTTATTCAGAGCTTGAAATTAATGAAAATCAATTCATGAGTGGTGAACATTAGAAACACAGAGATTAATTAATTGCTGTTAACATAAACAACTAGAATGGCTGAATCTGTTGAATTGCATTAATTATTTATTTACCTAATTTATTAATTTTGAAAGAAACCAAAGGCTTTATAGAGAATTGGCTGTAAGCGTTGTCATGTTTGCTTACTAGTGTTCCCTTTGTTTACTTGTTCCATCAAAAGTGCTATTTGTTGTCTTCAATTGCCCTGACTAACCTGCCACTTTCCTGGTCTGTTGGAGTATAAATGCTTGGGGATGGGGGAATCGGTAATGCAATTTTCTGGAAATGGCCAGGTTGGGAAAAGTCTATCTTAAAGCATGGAATTTAACAACCCATTGAATTAAGTTTTGTCATTGATCTCTCCGTCTTTCTTTTTTCCATCCACAATCACCCTTATTAGCATGTACGCTGTTCATTCATCCTTCAAATACCCTTTGCCATGGATTGTTTGCCTGGATATTAAAAGGTGAATAAGGAGTGATGCATTCATTCCACTTAGAGGACACTGCAAAAATGAAGTGCAGTGATCTGTGGCTACAAAGAACAGTTGATGAATGTAGGATGAAGACTTCTTAATCAGAAATATTTTTAGTTCTTCTGAGCAAAGAGATAGCATTTTCTTCCCTAACTTCTCCTCTTACCCCTCCCCAAGCATGGTGTGCAATGATGAACAACATAGCACATGTTTTGCAAGCAAGGGCCAGGGTGTCCAAATTCACTCATTCCCATCTCCATTTGCAAATAACTCCAGTGCTCTCTAGCCATTCTCCTCCTCTAGAGACAACCCTTTGTAATAAATAACAAAACAAATCTCTTATTCTTTGGATCACAGGAATAGTGAGTGTTGTTAAGCAGCAAATTTACTTGTGGTGGTGGAGTTACTTAAGGAAATAACTAATTGAAACTAGTTAACTTTTGTCTCCAAGATTTGAAAGTTTATCAGGCCTCCCTTGGGTAAGTAATTTGCTCATAACTGGTTACATTTAACTAGTTGTTTCATTTAGGGTTCTATTGTAACTCATATAATTTGAATGTATGCTTACAACTGGGGCAAAATTCATGCAGCTCTCTAGATGTTGTGGCACTGCAACTCTCAGCATAGGCAGTGGTTAGAAATGCTGGGAATTGCAGTCCAACAACAGCTGGAGAGCAGCATGATTTTCACCTGTGATTTTGAAGAAACTTTGTGAGATCACAGTTGCAGTTCTATACCTGATGGTAAACCTCCTCAAACACAATGGAATTTAATTCTGAGAAGATATGTCTAGGATTTGCACTGTACTTATGTCTGTAATCTCTGAGCCTTTGGAAAATAATGTGTGTATATATGTGTGTGTTTGTAAATATTTGTTTGTAAATACTGTTACCAATATCTCAGTGTTAAGCATTTTGCCATTGGAAGCTGGACTCTTGGACATCTACCTGTGTTTGTGGTTTCAAGTTCCTCTGAAAGTGACCATTTCAGTAAAATGTCTTCTTTTGCAATTGACTCCCTACTGCAATGTTGGAATGGGTGTTGTGAATACAGAAATCTTCTTATTATAAAAAGAAGAATACAGTTAAATTGCTGTTAAAAATAAAGTTTTAAAATTATGTTCTTCCAGGATACTTTTTGTGAGGGCCTAAGAATTTTGTTTGTTGTTAACAGAAAACTTTCCACTCACAGAACTACAGCTGCTTTAGAGTAACTGTAGGTGAAATGCTTTTTAGCCCCAAGAAATTGAAGGTAGCACTCAGCCTATGGAATAGGAAATCCAATGGAGAAGCATAAGCAGTGGCTTATGGTGGCTTTCAAGGAGTTCTCCAAGGTCCTGAACCTTACCCCTTATTAGGTTCAGCACCTTAGACATCTGCTGTAAAATTCACCCTTAAACTCAAGAATGGATTTGTAGTGGTACCACTGAATGGATTAGAGAAGTCTTTAAAAACTCAAAGAGGTAACACTGAAGAATCAAGGAATTTCATGAAACCAGACAGGCAAAATGAAGTTGAGGAAGAGCACAGTAAAAGCATCTGACTGACAAGAAAGGTAAGCAGCACCATGTTTGAAGACAGATGGGTCTTCTGTCAGGAAGAGAAGTAGGGTATGGAATGGGGTGAGAGTGAAACAAATGAAGACAAAGCCTAACTACAAACATCCAGAAATGAGCTTCTCTCACATTTATCAATGACCTGAGCCAAGTGGACTCAATTTAGAATGTGAGTAGCTTCTACGTGGGAGGAAGGAGAGCAGGGGTGAACATGCTGGCTTTCCTAGCAACTTCCCTATCCTTAGAGGTTCTCTGAAAGTTAGACCCCTGACCTTCCAGCAATCTAGATTGCAAGGAGAGTCACCAAAGATACAAGAAGCTCCCTGCTCCAGGCTCACCCTCCCCAGAAAGACAAGGATACAGTAGAAGAGGAATGAACTGGCATGCTTATTGCTGCTCTACTTCCTCATGCACAGATAAATTACATGCATTTAGAATGACTGCATTCATCAAGAATGGGAGTGAATAGGATTCAGATGTTGTTGGACTGCAAATCCCATCTTTCTCCACGACTGGCTATGCTGGTTAAGGATAATGGGAGGTGTAGTTCAACAATCTCTGGTGGGCCACCAGTTACCTAGGTGAGGGAACAGAGGCTTCAGTATACTAGCTATTAAACTGCTGAAATGTGATAAGAATATATAGCCCTGTTTCATCATTGGAAATTAGGACAATATTCCATAGCTGAACCTGTACTACTCATTAGAAACACCTCTTAGGCCATTTTCACATGGGGGTAAAACCCCACAGTGCGACGACCGGAGACGAAGGTCATTCACACCATGGGGTGAGCTAGTGCGGTTGGAAAAAGTGAGGCTCCACACCTCCAACCACTCTAGCGCAGCCACAGGGGTGGCACTGAGAGTTTTTTAAAAACCACCTCCCAGGTGGTTTTTATGAAACTCGCCTGCACTAATCCGTGGCAGCTCCCAGTGAGAATCTGCAGAGACGCATTAGTGTGTCTCTGCAGATCTGCCCAGGGGCGGGCTTCCGGCTGGCGTGCTGCCCTGATTGGCGGAGCGCCGCCGGAAGCCGCCAGCCGCCATTTTTGGTGCCGCCGAACGCCGCCGAAATTCGGCAGCTTGTGGAGCGGCGGAACCGTGCTCCCCGCAGGGACGGAGCAGGGACGGAGCAAAACGCAAGCAGGTAAGCTCTGCCCCTGCGTGTGCCACCCCGTTTCGGCCCCCCCACGTGTGACAAGGCCCTTAGGAGGTTTCAGGTTTGATAGCATTCTGTACATCTTTCTCCAACTCCAGAACTGTTTCTCACTATGTATGATAATTAAATCAATATGGACCTCCCTGTTCTCAAGGAGAGTGGGGAGAGGGAAAGTCATGCCCTTGCTCTTCCAGTCACACAGACTACTCACCAACCAAGGTCAGCAACATTCACATTTATTCTGGGTTTCTACACGAAACCCAGATTTTTGAGTGCATACATCTGAATCATTGATTTTCAGAGTTTTATTTTCATAGAACCATTCCAATATGAATTCTGCACCTATCCTAGTATGGAATCTTTGGGTGCCACTGGGATGTGTTGATACCAGTCTAAATATGCTTCCGTGCTTGTAATTGGAATAATAGTTAATTTCTTTATTTACCCAAAACTCCATTGCTATCCCCTTTGTTGGCTCCCTTCTGCCTATTCTAGCCTAAAGGCCCTTTGGGGTAGAGATCGGTCCTTCCACTGGCCATTTCCCCACTACATTGTTATAGTGCTATTCTACTTTCAACATCCTGTGGAATTCTGGAGTTTGTAGTTTACTGAGGCCAAAGAGTGCTCTGGCTGAGAACTCTAAAGGCCTTCCCTAAACTGCAAACCCCAGGATTCCATGGGATGTTGAAAGTGGAATAATGACATTATAACAGTGCAGTGCTGAAAGGCCCATTGTTTTGTCAAGTGTCATATATCTGTGGGAAACTGTAGAACATGTGTCCACACAGTAGACAGTTCTGCTTTGTGTGAACTAAAAGTGCAGCTGATAGAAATTCTATCCTGTGGATATGCATTACAGAGGAAGATTAGTAGAGTTTGGTAACATTTCTGCAGAGCTTGCTTGTCATTATTGATCCTGCTGAGCAAATTCATTTTGGAGAACCTGAAGGAAGTCCGGAAGATATCTTGAAAATCAGTACATTGCGTTAACAATATAAGCAACATCTTTAAACCTTAAACATGTTCATGGAAAGGAAGAGCAACTGTAATCATTGGCATTTAGAACATAGTATGTACAGGATCTCAAGTTTTATTTTTTCTCAATGATACCACTTACAAATGATCAGGTATTTTTAACAGGACAAATGTTGTTAAGGACCTGAGGGACTCATAATAAAAATTTAAATACCATTCCTGTGTTTACAGATACAGAGAAATAAATACAGTAACATATTGGCTAGAAATTCAATTGGGAAAACCATTGGCCAGATGATATAGAGCTGAGTTGGCCAACTTGGTGAAGGGGGCATGGAGCAATTGTCATTCTCATATCTCCCCAGTGAAGCTTCCTTATGTATCAGACACACCGGATGAAATAATAAATAGCTTCTAGACACTATTTTTGGCTAATTTAGAACTGAAAACAAGGGTTTTGAGTGGAGGGAGAGTTTACGATTTGGGGAATGGACAATTGTCATCTTTGGGAATTTTTTTTTTTTTTTTTGGGTGGAATTCTGGGGTTTGTAGTTTCCTGAGGCCAAAGAGCTCTCTGGTTGAGAACTCTAAAGGCCTCTCCCCAAACTACAAATCCCAAGATTCCATAGGATGTTGAAAGTGGAATATTTGCACTCTACCAGTGTAGTGCGGAAACAGCCTTAATCACTGTGAAAGCCTACATTTGTGAAGGTCTACACTTTTAAGTCCCCACCCTTACTTAGCAATGGCTATTTCTCTCATGGGCCTTTGTCATTCCCCACTCATTGAAGAGGAAGCCTTCCCCTCTAAAACATGCTTCTTTTATAGAGAAATATTTCTGGTCTGAAACAAATATTAAATGTCTTTTTTTATCTTTTTCTTTTTGCTTTTCATGGGCAAAAATCTGGCAGTCACACTTAAATGAATAACGTGCTGAGTGGTAATTAAATCATTGCTTTTAAAAAAATCCAGATCTCTCAGAATTATTTTCTTAAGGAGTACTTGGGTGAATTTGATCTTCCCTTTCCTCATCAAAAGCAACTATGTCATATCTAGTAGTCTGCGTGGAGCCCAGAAAGCCACATTGTGCACAGAGAAAGCACAATACATCCTTAAACCCTCTAGTTGATGTTTCACAGTTGAAAACTGACACATGTGGCCAAAGAACATCAGAGTGTGGTCAGGATGGCAAAAAGGAAGAACAGACAAGAACAGACAAGCTGGGAAAAGCTGCAGCTGTCTGCTTTTGCCTGAGCCTACTGGGAAGGGCAAAATTCCACTCCTCTGTTTTCTTTCCTCCCTGCTGCGTTATACACTTTTAATTCAGGTTATAGCAATTGATGACTTCATCAATGACTTGGATGAAAGAGCGGAGGGCATGCTGATCAAATTTGCAGATGATACCAAACTGGGAGGGGTTGCTAACACACCAGAGGATAGGATCAAATTTCAATATGACCTTGATAGATTGGAGAGCTGGGCCAAAGCTAACAAATGAATTTCAACAGAGAGAAATGTAGGGTCCTGCACTTCGGTAGAAAAAATGAAAGTCACAAGTATAGGATGGGGGATGTGTGGCTGGATAGCAGTACACGTGAAAAGGATCTAGGAATTTTGGTAGATCATAAGCTGAACGTGAGTCAGCAGTGTGAAGTGGCAGGCAAGAAAGCCAACGTGATTCTTGGTTGCATCAATAGGAATATGGTGTCTAGATCGAGGGAGGTAATGGTACCACTCTATTCTGCATTGGTTAGCCCTTGTTTGGAATACTGTGTCCAGTTCTGGGCACCTCAATTCAAGAAGAATGTCGACAAGCTGGAACGTGTCCAGAGGAGGGCAACCAAATTGATGAAGGCTCTGGAAGCCATGCCCTATGAGGAACGGCTTAGGGAGCTGGGTATGTTTAGTCTGCAGAAGAGAAGGTTAAGAGGGGACATGATAGCCATGTTTAAATATTTGAAGGGATGCCATGTAGAAGAGGGAGAGGGCTTGTTTTCTGCTGCTCCAGAGACCAGGACAAGGAGCAATGGATTCAAGCTGCAGGAAAGGAGATTCCACTTAAACCTCAGGAAGAACTTCCTGATGGTCAGAGCTGTTCAGCAGTGGAATATGCTGCCTTGGAGTGTGGTGGAGTCTCCTTCTTTGGAGGTTTTTAAGCAGAGGCTGGATGGCCATCTGTTGGGAATGCTTTGATGTGTGTTCCTGCATAGCAGGGTGTTAGACTTGATGGCCCCTGGGGTCTCTTCCAACTCTATGATTCTATGATACTATGAAGTAAGCTGGGGGCAAACCAAAATGTGGGGGGAGAGGGAGAAACTGGAACATTTTTAAAAACATCTTTAAAAAAGCAGGATGATAGAGGATTGATTAGGACTGTCCTTGCCAAAGTGGGATGGTTGCGGGGGTATGCTTCCCAGAGTATGTCCTTCAAGAAGTGCCACATTTTGGGGTAAAGCTCAAGGACTGCAGCTCTTCCTTTTCGCTTTCCCTCAAGGGCACAGGTTCAGCAAGTCTGTTCTTCTGTACCATCTGGCCCAGGAGACTACTTCAGAAGAGGATCTCTCCAGAGACAAGCTTGGAAACTAAGTAGGGTCTGCCCTGGTCAATAGCTGGATGGGAGACCTTCAAGGAATACCATGTGCTGTAGGCTATATTTCAGAGAAAGGAACTGGCAAAACCACCCCTTAGTATCTATTGCCTAAGAAAACCTTGTGAAATTCATGAGGTCACCATTAATTGATAGGTGGTCTGAAAGTGCGTATGCAGACACACACGCACACACAACCACAGTTTTTAAGTCCCAAAACCTAGAAAATGGTATTGTAGATTTACTGAAATGGTAAAGACTGCAGGACTGAAGAATGGCTGCAGAAAACCACAAAAGTTGTTGGATGGTGCCCTCTTGTGGCCAGAGATAGTAGCTGCTGCTGCTTCCTATAGGTAGGCCACAGAGCAGGACAAATGACTGCTTGAAAGGATCTTATCATTCTTATTGACCATCATTTCCCCGTTTTTGCTATAAACACATTTGGTTCAGACACAAGCGAGAACTAGAAATTCAAATCAGGTTGTTCTTGTTCTTGTGTGCTTTCAAGTCATTTCTGACCTACGGTGACCCTAAGGCAAACCAATCACAGGGTTTTCTGGGGGCTAAGGGTGTATGACATGTCCCAAGGTCACCCAGTGAATGTTCATGGCTGAATGGGGAATCGAACCCTGGGCTGTTTCCGCACTAGACTGTTATGGCACTATTATTCTACTTGCAACATCCTATGGAATCCTGGGGTTTGCAGTTTCAGGAGGGCCGCCCGGCCCCTTCTGAAACTGCAAACTCCAGGATTCCATAGGATGTTGCAAGTGGAATAATAGCGCCATAACAGTCTAGTGCGGAAATGACCCTGGTCTCCAGGGTTGTAGTCCAATGCCCAAACCATTACACCACACTGGCTCTCTAATTGGATGGTGTCTAATATCAGTTTCCTACTACAATATCTTAATCCCTTTTAGCAAGATGCAGTGACAGAAACCAACTTGAATGCTGTAACAGGGGTTTAGTAAAATTTGTGGAAGACAAAACTATTGATAGCTACTAGTCACAAAGGTTACATATTATCTTCAGTATTCCGTTGGCTGAGAAATATGAATAAGAGGGTGAGATTGCCCTTATGTCCTGCTTGTGGGCTTCCCAGAGGTTATCTGGCTGAACGCTATGCAAACTTAAAGACCTTTGATCTGATCCAGCACACTTCCTCTTCTTGTGCTCTTACCTTGTGTGGCCAAGCAACATCAGACTGTGGTCAAGATGGCCAAAGTTATTGATGAGGAAGAACACCTGATCTTGGAGACACTGCAGCAGTTTACTTTTGTCTGAGCCTACTGCGAAGGGCAAGATTCTGCTCTCTTCTCTTCCCACTGTTGAGTAAATCGAGTGCAAACTACTTTTGCATTTTGAACTCAGTTTGCAGCAACTGAAGTAAACGGAGGAAAGTCAAGGACGAGAAGAGAGAAACGGACATTTTTAAAAAAAGTTGAATTAGGGGGACAACAGTGGATTCATCAGGACTATCCCTGCCAAGGGATACCATGCTGCCTTCACTTCTGAAGGACAAATGCTTACTTTCCTTGGCTAATGTTGTATTCAGAAAACAGCAATTGCTTTTTAAGATTATATGGCGTTTAAAATTTGGAGTGTTGCCGGCTGTGTTTCGTAAGAAATTATCCTAAAAGGCATCTGGGAGGTGGTGGTGGTAGTTGTAGTAGCAGTGGTGATACTGTGGTTATCACCACAGTATCACCACTAGCCATGCTAGCTGGAGGAGGTTTTGGCATTGTAATTAATTTCACATATATATTCATATTCACATATATGTAGATATCACACATTTCCAAGCTGTGATCTGGACAAACCTTCTTCAGCAATCAGATATCCCCATCTAGTGCACTGGAATCTCGGTCCACATTTACTTGGCTCTCACCAACCAGCAGAGCAGCTGGAGGCAGTGTCAGGTCTTGGATTTTGGGGCAGAAGCAACACAATCAGGGAAATATTTTCCGCCAAGTTCCCTATTTAAACCAACAGTGAAATCTTATACATCTTTACTCTGAAGTAGACTCCGTTACTCTGTATTGTGTGCTCTGGATTGCAATCTAAAGCAGAGGGGATTCAATGTAGCAGTACTTTGAGAAAAGGGCAAAGGAGAGCAGCTTCATTCTGCAGTAGATGGGGAATAGTCCTCTCCCCTAGCAGTAGTAAAATAGTCTATGAGATTGCTTCAGTTTGTGAGCTGGGAATAAGGATAGCTGGGGAAAAAAATCATAGGACACACTGGAGGCCTCTGGTGGCCTAAGAGGGATGTGCTTTGCAAGAAGGAGGAGACCCAGGCAAGAAGGGGGAGTGAGGGGACCAGCTGGCAAATGACCAAGGAGACTGAAAAGAGTAGCTGCTGTTCCCAGGCCAGGGTAGGCGGGCCCAGAGTCAATAAAGGCCAAAAGTCTGAGGCTGGAAGTTACTTCTCTTCTGCAGTTTAGACACTAGCTGACTGTGGGAGCTGAAGGATTTGCTTACTGTTCTTCAACACTCAGCTGGCTGCTCTTGCCATGCTGGCTGCAAGTGGGCCACGTCTCCGTCTCCAGTTTGGACGCCTCCTGGCTGAAGGGCAGCTCAATATTCCTCCACGACGACCTCCTCTTATACCTGGAAGCCTGGGTTCCACAGCATTCTCCTGCACTGGTCAGAACCAGAACCCAGAGACAAAGAGCTCAGGTGAGTAACTTGAAAGTGTTCTTGGCAGACTTCTTGGAGAAAAAGAGAGAACCTCTCTGGATTTCGAGAGCTTCTCCATAATGCTAATATCTGTTGCAGAACAAGAGACAACATCAGCCCCAGACAGCTTGGGCAGATTGTGGGGGATTCTGAGAGTTGTAATACCCCTAAGAGAATTGCTTTCAAGTTCTGGTTTCTCAACCTTGTCTCTCAGGGGTTACCCACTAACTGCCCTCTACTTCTAAAATATGTTGTTCTGTACTCCCAGTTTTAAAAACTACAGTGCTATTCCCCAATTCATGATTCTTGCTTTCCTCTGTATGTTTGATGTTACCATAATACGATGAGCATCACACAGACAAAACATAGAGAAATCATCCAAGTGCAGAAATTGCCAGCATGCTGTTTCAGCTGCCCATAAGTGAATTAAAGCTAAAAATTATATGTAACTTATGTATCAGACTGTGGTGCATCATAATTAATACCAATAATGCATTCAGATTTTTATAAAGCAATAACAGAAGTGGAAGAGGAAGGGCAGTTACTCAAAATTAGAACATAAATGTATTTTGAAAAAAGGTTCTTGTCATCTAACAGAAACTGTAGGGCTTCAGAGTAATGAAACTCTGCCTCTGTTGTTACAGTCTTTGGCTCTTATTGGAATTAGAGAATGTCTATTATGTGTTTTATGAGAAGAAAATACCAAGACAGACGGTGATAAAAGAGGATCAGAACATGAAGACTATGTTAGCAAATATTGTCTAAATATTATCTCTGTAGGCTGTTGGTTGCATCTTCTGAAATACAGTGATATCACTCAGCTGAAAAGCTGCTGTGATGCTTTAATAATAATAATAATAATAATAATAATAATAATAATAATAATATTTATTTATTTGTATCCCGCCTCTCCACACAGATCGAGGCGGTGAACAACATGAAATACATTATACATTACTAATATATATAATGTATATATTATCCTAAGTATATATATATTGAGTGTATCATCTGTAAATACAAGGGGTTTAGTGTTTAGTGGTCTTTTAACAAATGTGTAGTCAACAGTCACTCTTTCTTGAATACAGTTTAGCAAATTTACTTTTTTGGATGACAGCTCTCAGAATTCCAAAGTTGTACAATGATGTCATTTTTAGTGATATGGGTTGTAGAAAAAACAGAGTTATAGTGGCTGAACTACCTCTGATACGCTGTTCAACTTGTGTTTTAACTCAAAATTTGGACTAGAACCCCTCAGTGGTTACTCTTTTTATAATTAAGGTTACAATTCTGTGTATGCCCACTTACTGTTCAGTGGGATTTATCTATGTGTTGATAGGTATAGGACTGGGTTATAAGTGTGTTGTCTCTTTGTCTTCTGTAATTTGTTTGTATGGAGGGATGGAATGTAGATTTGTTAAATAGTCTTATGTATCTCAAACAAGAGCCTTAATTGGATGGCCAAAGTTTCCCTACCTCTATGATAAGGTTTGGAGTCAACAGCTTTAATTCTGCTCAGGGGAGAAAAAGCAAAGCACTGGAATATATTTCTTGCCATATTATTTAATTCAGAACTCAAGATTTTTTTTTCAGCCTATTACTTCCAGGCCTGAATTCCTTTGGTTATTCCCTATTCTGCTATTTTTTTCTTTAATTTACATCCCCTACTTTCTCCTTACACAAGATCCAAGGCAGCTTCCAAAGATTTTAAAACATAATACAATATTAAAAATGAATCATACAAAAGTTTTAAAAAGTTAAATATAAGTTTAGTTAAAAATACACAAGGTTAAGAGAATACACACAATTAAAATGCAGTAAAAGAGATTAAAACAGATTTTGAAAACATAAAAAAAAGTTTAAAAACACCACCCTGTTAAAAGTTCTTTTTGTCATATAAATTATAAGCCAAAGGCCTGCCTAATTTTTTAAAAAAATCTTATTTAATGAGGCTGCCAGGAGGATTTAAGCCCCAGAGTGTCCTATCGATGTTAGCTAGGAGTTTCTGGGAGTTACAGGCCAAAAAAGTAACATTCCTGAGTTCTAGATTAATCACAAGGCTTAGGAAGATTTATATCCATGGTTCAAAAAAGTGAAATGATCCTTGTCCTAAAGAACTCACCATTTTTTATCTTCTGCCCACTGCTTTCCACTGAGGCCAGAATCCCAGTGGTGCCTACACTGCTGTAATGGGCCAGTATGATAGCAGAGTGGTTTAGAGAACCAATGTGGTGTAGTGGTTTGAGCCTTGGACCATTTCCGCACTAGACTGTTATAGCGCTATTATTCCACTTTCAACATCCTATGGAATCCTGGGGTTTGCAGCCGGCCCCTCCCTAAGTGCAAACTCCAGGATTCCATAGAAAGTGGAATAATAGTGCTATAACAGTCTAGTGTGGAAACGGCCTTGGACTATGACCTCAGAGACCAGAGTTCAATTCCCCACTCAGCTGTGGAAACCCACTGGGTGATCTTGGGTGTGTCACACACTCAGTCCTACAAAACCCTGTGACAGGTTCGCCTTAGAGTTGCCATAAGTTGGAAATGACTTGAAGGCAAACAATAACAAAGGGGGGGCCAACAACAACGGGGGGGGAGTAGAGAAAGCTGTCTCCATCTCCAGAAAAAAGCTGCCCTGGAGGCTCCCAGTCAGCTTGTGAGCAGACCAGACAGCTTTCTCTCCTGAGAGAGAGGGATTTGGCAGCAATCTCCAACCCTGTTGTTGCAACAGCCGTGGCCATTTACCCTTGTTGCCATACTGCCTCCTATGCTGCTGCCACCATCTACACCAGTGTAGTTACACTGCCCATTCTAGGGTTGCCAGAGTTAAAGCTGAAGGGGGATTCTGTACATTTTATGGCTGTGTAGAAGAGGGAATTTCAGCAAGCGTGGCTTTTTGCTTAATTGCATGAAAAGCAAAAAAATGTTGAAATTCCCTCTTCTACACAGACATGAAGGGTTTAGAAGCCACCTCCAATTTTCAGTGTGGCAACCCTAAATGTCACCTGAGAACTGTAAAGAGAAAAGGGGGAAGAGGTGCAATAACACTTTGATGCTGCAGCCTTCCCCCTTTCCTCCACTGTTCTTAATAGATAAGCTGATGTGATGTTTTGTCTACTGGCTCTTTAAGCTGAGAAGATGTACAAAGTGCCAGGGGACCACAAGCCTTCAATGTTTGACAAGAAAATTCTGCTGTGGACTGGGCGCTTCAAGACAGAAGATGAGATTCCTTTGAGGATCCCGTAAGTATTTCATTTTATCCAGCTGCTGTAAATACTAACTTGAGGAGAAACAGCCACCACATTTAAAATTCATCATATGGTTGTATGTGGGAGGGAAAAAAATGAACCAAACATTTTTTCCTAAGAAAACAATGCTACCTAGCTACCTAGGAATTAAGTCCCTTGTCTCACTTGTTTCAGCCTTGGGGGTGTATCTGCCCTCCTTCTCCAACCACATTTACACAACCCTGTTTTAATGCAATTAACTCTGTGTTGGATTGTGTCCTGTTTTGTTAGGAACTGTTTTCAAATAGTAACAAATACAAAAACATGTTGTCACCTCCAGCACCCTAGGGAGAGCCAGCTTTTTCTGAGAAACAGGCAAATGAACAAGACGTTTCTTGGTCCAAAAGGCTGGGCCCGTAGGCCAGGTTTATTCAGTACAAAAATACAAAAATACAAAAATACAAACAGCTGCAGCTGGGTGGCGATCAAGAGATCAGATCGCAACAAAGCATGGAGGCCTGACCAGGCTTTATATGCAGGTAGCAACATACACTCCCACTTCAACATTTTCCACCAATGAGGAAGTGCCACAGTTGAGGAAGGGGCTGGGACCCCTTGTGGTATGTGACCTCCTGCTAATATGTAATGGCGGCTGGTTTTTTCCACCCACAGTATAGTGAGGTAGTCATGTGACATGGCAGACATGGGAGGGGGCTAGAATACATGGGAGGGGACTAGGACTTCCTGTGTTTGGTTTTACTCCACTCACAGTTTCCCCCCTCACACAGGAAGTACCAGCCCCATCCCATATCCCTGGAGTAGAATTTGAGACTCTCTAGTAACATTGACCCTTCGAGGTAGATCAACAGGCTTATCATTGGGTAGTATATTACGAATGATTGGCATACATTGCGATAGACAACAGAAACTCAGAGTTAAACAAGACAAAAATACTTTTCACTCATCCAAGAGCTGACCAGGCCCAACCCTGCTTAGTTTCAGTGCAATCAATCCTAATCTACTGTCGATGTAGCCAGTGCTGAAATTACTTCCAGTGGTTAACAGGCACAGTTCAAAATCCAATACTGAAGTCTCAGGTCAGCCTCCGGAGTGACCAATGAGAACCAATGTCCCTAAAAGATCAGATATCTGGCGCATTCCTTCTAAATAGCAGCTTGAGTCTGCCGCTGGGGTCCTTCCTGTAAGGATAAAGAGCGAGCAGGGGCCACAGAACAAATAGATTTTTATAACAATGCATCTTCCATTTCAACCTCCCCCCTCAGGCTTCCCAGACAGAGTTGGCTAGGGAAATTTTGGTCCGGTGAGAACAAAGCAAATTCCAGCAAGGCGGGATAAAATTTGAAATTCAGCCAGTGAACTCTCAAAATCAGGGTGTTTTTGTTTGTTTTGTAGCAAACATTGTGCCTGAGGGCCAGACCAGGAGACATTAAGAACAGAGCAAATTTCAGGCTGGACAAAGGCGGATCTGAACTGCTGCTATCCATGTGCAGCACTTATCATGGCCTTGCTGTTTATTGGCGCAAATCCAGCATCATTGTAAAATAAAATGCATCTGATGCATCTGCAAGCCAGGTCCCAGAGCAATTGACCAAGGCTTTTTGGAATGCCCGCCTAAGGGAAGAAATCCTTGTCTTTATCGGCTGCTTCCTTGGGAACTTGCATTTTGGGGACCCCCTGCAAATGCATAAGCCAGGTGTGCCAGCAAAAGGTCAAATTATTTGATATCAAAAGAGATATCTAGTGCTCAGGTCTGAACCACAGTAACAACTTATTGGCAAACATATCAATAATGGACAAATGCACTCACAATGGACGATGTTCACTGGATGAATTCCCATTGACGTGAATGCAATGCAACAACTACAAAACAGAGGAACCCTGAAATGCTGTAATTCAAAAGCAGGCTTTTGTGAATGAAAGCAATCAGAAAGGCGAAACAGTTCCATGAAAAATGTGGGAGGGCAGTAGATCAGGACTGTAGCATAATCCCAACAAGAAAAGGATATTTCTAGTATAGAGGGCTTTTAGAAAGAGAATTATTACTATAATGTACATATAATGGATATATGAAACTAGTTATGCACTTCACATAGGTACAGCAGTAGATACATGAAATCAACAATTGATCTTCTTGGATACAACAGCATGTGAGGGAAATCAGCAATTAATTGACAGTATTCTCTGGCATACAAGATCTTCTTTGGTCTATCTAACAGAAATTTCTATTCTATGATATGATGTCTTCTTTAATAATGATATCTGTAGGCAGATAAAAACAACAAAGCACATCATCCCCCAGACACAAAGAGAGTGGGGTTGTGCTCAAGTTTACATTAGCAATATGCAAACAATTCAGAAAAATAACAAAGATCAGTTGAAAATCAATACAAGTAGGCAAACCTGTGGGTTCTGAGTTCAAATTCTACCACATTTCTATAAATCTCGTAACATCACACTAAAAATACCTAAAAAGGAAAGAGAGAGAAAGGGGGGGGGAAAGGCAGAAAGCATAACATCCCACATCCAGTACACTCATAACAACTGAAGCGGAAATTACTAAAAGAATACCTCATATAACAACAATTACAAAGAAATACATCAGCAATCAAAAACTTGAATGAAGGCAATTGAATGATAGCATTACAAATTCAAATACACAGTCCATAGGCAAAAGTTT
Organism: Ctenosaura bakeri; assembly: GCA_948474755.1. Lineage (NCBI taxonomy): Eukaryota > Metazoa > Chordata > Lepidosauria > Squamata > Iguanidae > Ctenosaura > Ctenosaura bakeri. Next base: position 136,712 of record CAOLHI010003752.1, on the reverse strand, counting down.
CTGGAACATTAAAAACATTGAAGTAAAAATACATTTAAGATGTTGTTGTTGTTTTCAGGTTTGGGGCTTAACCCTCTTCAAGTATCCAAAAGGAAAAATCTTCTGTAATAAAAGCAGGAGGAAACCTATCCAGGAGGGTTTCCACCCCCCTCTGGTATCAAAGTGTAGTCAAGATGCTTTAAGATACAAAAAGAGGGGCCATGAGTATTCACAGTTATGCAGAACCATTCTTGGTTAAAATTCCTGCAAAGAGGAGTAGTAAAGCAAGGTGCTATTACAAAGGGATGAAAAATTGGAAGCAAAAGCCATTTCCTGGTGTGTTTAGCAATTCACTAAAGTGAAATCACAATGTGAGTACTGTCATCTCTTCCATGTACGTTTCTAGCTTACTGAAATAATGTGTTTCTAAGGACAAAAATGTTTAATTACTTCCACAGGGGAACTTATAAATGCATAAGACATCAAAAAGATTCCAGCTTTTGTCATATTTAACAGGAAGACCACTGAAATTAACAGGACTTAAAATAGTCATGATCTTGATCCAACCTATAGCATCCATCCACAAATGTCACTGTATGAAAACATTAACTGGTCACAAATTAGAATCAAAAGCAAGAAACTACATTTTGAACTAGTCTTTCCAAAAATTCCTATCTGCTGAGGCTCAATAAAGATATTGCAGTTTTCCTCTGCTTTCTAGAGAAAACAGTCCTTCCGTCACAAAAGGAGCAAGCCTCGCCTTAGTAAAGTTCACATGAGCAAGTAATTCAGTCTCACTATTGAACTTTTTTTTTTTTTATCTGCCTGGTTCCTCTTTGCTCCAAGGTCTTCTCGGCTCCAAGCTGCCAGTTTCTAAGATTTATGCTTAAGGCTCCATTGTATTTCAAAAGCTCAAATACTAAAATATATTTTACTTCTCACACTGACAATTTTTATGTCAAAAGCAATTACTAAATTTTGGATGAAGTTTAAAAAGAGGTTTGCCTCAAGACCCCCACCTTCTCAAACCAAGAGATTTTTTTTTTAAAAAAAGTGAGCTGTTGAAGAGTCATGGTCTGGCCCCATTGTTATGCAAATGCTCAAGAGACAAAAGAGATCTGCAGCTTAACAATTGAATGTTTCCTTGAGGACTAGAAACTTGGGAAAGAACAGATTTTGAAAAAGAACAGTTTCCTTTTCTGCAACTTCCCTATTGCAATCCTTATGGCTAACATGTTGTTCTGGCTGGCTAACATGTGGTGGATTGGCATGTTCTTCTTCTTCAGTGGCCAGTCTACTCTGGGCTTCCTGAGCTACAAATGCAAGAGCCAATTTGTGAAAATAAAGAGGGAAAAAAAGAAAAATTATATGCTTGCACAAAAATCACCCCAAAACCACTCCCAAAGAAAATCCCCAAGTTCCTGCAGAGAAATGAAAACTGGCTCATTCTCAGTCACACAATTGCTGATCTTGAACAAATTCACGCCTTCTTTGTTCTCCTTGGAGGAGACAACAGAGAGAAAAGGCTATCTTGCTGGCCTGGGATTTCTGGTTAAAGAAAACATGTTTCGTAAACAATGCAGAGATTAACAACAGATTTATGTTCTTCCTGCTGTAATTCAGTGGCAGGAAATGGAATGAAAGAGTTCCTTAAAAAAAATGAAACAAATCAGAACATAAGGGCAGTACACACTTAATTGTTGAAATAAAATATGTCTTTTTTTAAGAAAAGGAGAGATGCAGTGAGAGATGTTGCACAGATGAATGTTTAACACAAGTCCAGCACTTTTCTTCCATATAAAAGAGTTTTTTTTCATGCTGGATAACCCTTGGCAGAAGTGCTGAGCAAGGAAAACGCCCCTCATTCCCTTTGGGAAAGTGCAAGAAAGAAAGAAACCCCAATTCCAATACGTAATGTAACCTGTTAATGTTTAGCAAATAGAGAAACAGGCTAAAAGAACATCACAGGAACAGATATATTCTTAACATTTCATTGAATCTGATTCAAATTTCTGGGCATTAGATGCAGGCAGAAATTCCCTGTTCAATAAACATAATATACCATATCCTTTCCTATTGATTACAAGAAGCTGGGCGCTCCCAGCACAGACACATTTCGTAAATCAATCCCAGTACCAGATTTTATCCCTGGGGAAAACCATAAAAGTCGCAAAATGTAAAAGGATCAGTTTGAAGATGAAGGCAGGAGCTCAGGCAGAGGAATCTCGAGGAATCTCAGGGCAAACAGCCAAACTGCCTGACTGCAGCCCTGGGACATGCTGCAAGAATCTGTTGCAGCCATGCCTGCCCTCACCCAGGGAATTCCTTGGACTGAGGGCACTAATTAAAAAAAATAAAACTACAGGGAACACAAATGCACAGACATTTCTCACACCAGGCACAAAATGAACGCAACACACACACACAGAGAACGCAAATTCATCAACAGACAGCTGGAGCTCCCCATTCACACGCAGCCACAGAGCAACAAGAGAATTCTCAAAACTAATTTCAAGCCCAAAGGTACCTATCTAGGACGGTCCCTTTAAAAAAGTTTTTGGGACTTTTCCAGAGGGTGAGATGTATCAGAGGCTTCTGATAATTCCAGATCTCACCCTAATCAATTTCGGAGGCTTACCAGGGGGTGAGGTGAATCAGAGGCATGTTCCAGAGGCGTCCAATTGTTCCAGACCTCACCCTACTCAGATTCCAAAGCCTTTTGGATCAGGAAGGTAGAACCTCTGTTGCCGCTGATCAGGGAGCGTACTGCGAAAATTCCCGTCACGTCTCAAAGGGACGTTGGCGCCTTGACATGAAAAATTCGATGTCCGCCCCCAAAATCAGACGGTTTTCAGAGGGGGCCTCCCCGTCTGTTCCCCTGGGCAGAGGGACTAATTTGGGTGCTCCTCACCCCTGCCCGCTTCTCACGAGCCCCACGTTGGGCGCCAAAAACTGTCACCTCCAGCACCCTAGGGAGAGCCAGCTTTTTCTGAGAAACAGGCAAATGAACAAGACGTTTCTTGGTCCAAAAGGCTGGGCCCGTAGGCCAGGTTTATTCAGTACAAAAATACAAAAATACAAAAATACAAACAGCTGCAGCTGGGTGGCGATCAAGAGATCAGATCGCAACAAAGCATGGAGGCCTGACCAGGCTTTATATGCAGGTAGCAACATACACTCCCACTTCAACATTTTCCACCAATGAGGAAGTGCCACAGTTGAGGAAGGGGCTGGGACCCCTTGTGGTATGTGACCTCCTGCTAATATGTAATGGCGGCTGGTTTTTTCCACCCACAGTATAGTGAGGTAGTCATGTGACATGGCAGACATGGGAGGGGGCTAGAATACATGGGAGGGGACTAGGACTTCCTGTGTTTGGTTTTACTCCACTCACAATGTGATCTATAGCCTAAATTCAGTTGTTAGTCCCAACTAGAGTTAGCCTATTGAATTAAATGGATTTACATATTGCAAGTGTTTATTTGAATGGGTCTGCTCTAATGGGAACTAACAACTGGAATCAGGCCTGTTTGCTGCAGTTCAGAATAGCAAGCTGCACAACACTTCTAGAAGGCACAGCTTTGGAGTTAAGATGAAGCGTGTTTAGATTAAAGATAGTTGTTAGCTTTAATTGTTCAGTCATGTTAAGACTGGCATCTTGTTAGTGACTTATATAGGCATACTTCCATCTGTATATGTCTTTTTTATTTGTTTGTTTTTTGGTTGTTATAGATGTGGTATTCCCTTCTTCACTTTATACTGAACAAAGCCCCTTCCCCTGGTGTTATTGTAGAGCTGCAGCAGCCTCTCTATGGCCATTCTGTGTCTGATGGAGAGCAAGGCAGGAGGAATTAGAGAAACATTTAGTTATCTCCCTGTAGCCAGACTCAAGATAATTATATCATCTGCTAAGACCTCTGGATGACCCCACCAGATGATGCTGTTACCCTAAAAAGTGGGTCATCCTGTGCACTTTCCAGTGTCTGTTTCAGCCATGAAATATGTCCAATTATGAAAATAGCACATCCCACAGAGTAGGGGTGTATGGTCTGGTAACAATGCAATCATTTTGCATCTGGCTAAAGGGGCATTTCCATTTCCTTCCTGACGTCCACCAGTCATGGCCATGGATGGATTCAGCAGCTCCACAGTAAATCCAGGGGCTAGTATACTACACTGAGCTACATAGGATGCCAGGCTACTCTTCCTCTTGTAGATGCATCCTGAGGACTGTATATCTTTATGTATTTATATATATGAGTGAGAGACAGGAGTAGAATAAAAATCTCCATCCACTGGTCATTTCTCACAACAAGACAGTGAAAACTGAGATTGTCACACATAGCTGTCCAAACACCCATTAGGGAAATGTTAAGTTCCACTCAGAGAAAAACAGGATGTGGTCCCAAGGAAGTTGACAGTTGACTGCCCATCTAAGGTTACTTCTTTATTTTGTTTGGGGAAAGAACCATATCAAAACAGATATCAAAGGCAGATGGAATGGTGTCAGTACTTGTTTATGAACTGCGCAAACAATGTCTTATCATCAACTGTGTGTTGGATGGTAATGTTCACATTCTAGTCAAGGACAATTTCTTGAAAAAGATAAATGAGTATGAATGTATGGGAAAAATAGCAAAACATTTATTGCTTTTTTAGAAGGAGGACAGCTTTGGTCAACCAAATGCCTATGGGAATGTTTAGGTTTGCTCTATCACACTTCATGTTCTGTAGATGTCATGCACAGTGATAGTACTACATTCATTTTTGAAATTATTGTTTTATTTTTGACATATTACATTACATACATTTACACGATTTGTAATAAATAATACATATATGACACATATTGTAACTACGTAACATAGTTTGTCATCTTTAAATTGCATAATATAATTTATATGATGATTCATCTTACATATCTTTATATTAATGTACTATTGCTTTATCTTAAATAACAAGTATCTTTCTGTAGTACTGCATTCATAATGAAACTTTACACAAAGCATAGAACAATTTAGCATCAGTTATGCACAAATGAACAACTGAAACATACTATTTACTCTGTTTGTTTGTTTGTAGCATGAGTTCTGATGGTTTATATGTCTGGTATGTACCTGAGAGCCAAACTGTTCTGCTAATGTCAACTGCATACTAGAACTCATTTCCCTACCACATCCACCACAGTGCATGATGGCCATTTTTTTTTATGGCAGACGTGTTCATTATAGAACTTAAAAACATTTCCTTTTTTTCCAGCTGAAAGAAACATACTGGCTGGGAGATTTTGGGGACTTGTAGTCCCCCAGTAATATTTCTAAGCTCTGTTTGATCACCATCTTCAGACTGCCTTGAGCTCAAGAACCAAGTGAGATGTACAAGACAGTCTCTAGTAGAATTGGTCTCCTGGTCCCTGGATAATTTCAGGAGTAGTGTTAGATGTCCTAGCATCATATAGTTTCAAGTTGTCCCCATTACCTGTAGGTTCTGATCAGCAACAGGCTGTGGATCAAATATAGCTCATCTGATGCTCTTGAACTGCAACTTTCCTCATCCCTCACATTGTCTATACTGTCTAGGGCTGATGGAAGTTTTAATTCAGCAATATCTGGAAGATGACATGTTCTCCAACCTTGCTAGCCAAAAGGCCAGAGGATCAAAAGAACAATGGCAAACTTACAATTTGCCTGAATTGCAGATGTCTGAGAATAACAGTAACATGGCATTTCCAGGATGTGTATTCATGTATACTAATCACCAATTCCAGCATTTATTTCCTTGAAAATATTATTGTTTCTGTCCTGCAGTTAATGTTACAAAAAATTTCTAAGCTCTTGTAACATTTGCTGCTGCTCATTCATCACTGCTGTAACTTAAAAGAGCTGTGTTTTTTAATCTCTTCATGTTCCTGTTTGCATAGCAAGAACATCATCTGTAACGTTCTGAACTTGAATGTCAAATAATTGTTCTAGTACAGTATTTCCCATGACCTTATTTTCCCCCAAAAAATATGACAGCAGTGATAAATAGGGTTTCTTTCCTAACAAAATCAGTGAGTATTATACCATTTGTATTTATTTTTAATGGACAGAATTGGTTCCATTTATCTTCAAGATGTCAGAGTATCATGCATAAGATAGATCTATCCCGAAAGAAACTTACTTACCCAGATGGTAGCTTTGAAAAATAGTGCAAGCGATAACCGTCATCCACACTCTAACAAAGGGAAAAAAATGTCTACAAGACTGTTTATCAGCAAATGCTTTTTGAAACAAGAAATTTGGAACTTGCTGTCTCAATACCATCGGGACAGAACTGCAGCTGTGTGAACTTTTTAAAAGAATGAGAGTTCTAGAGCTCTCCCATAGAGAATTTTGTTTCCCACACCAAATTACAAATCCCAAGATACCATAGGGTAAAGCCATAACTGTTAAAATAGTATCAAACTGCTATTATTGTGCAGTATATGGATTCACTCTTGAATCCCTCTAGATTTGGATAAAAATTGATGAAACCAAGGCTTCTAGTCAGGATTCTAAAGGTTTTTGAGGAACATGACCACAAGGCAGTGGGCATGCTTGTATCTCCATGTGTAGGTTGTCCTAGTGAGACATAAACGCACAGAAAATGCAGAAGATTAAAATCACCATTCAGTGGTGAATAGGATTTGGAGTACAAGGGAGAAAGGAGCTTGAAGGGAATGGCTCTGAGGAGCCAAAAAAAAATCAAGTTGTGGATGGACTTCCAAACTCCGTTGTCTCTTTGTAGATATCTGACTGCTGCAGGGATGCACACACAATATCTGTCTCACATATAGGAGGTTCAAAATCAGGGGATGGGAAATGTATGCCCCCTCAGATGTTGCTCCCAGCATTCCCATCCATAGCCCTTGCTAGGCAGTAGTAATGGAAGAATGAATTCCACTACCTGGAGGGTCATAGATTTACTGTCCCTCGTCTTTATTTTCGCCTTAAGATTCTGCTGTGCTTGGGCAGCATGCCATGTGGATTGGGCATCTCCACAATCAGCAATGCACTGTACAACCCTCCTTCCCCTGAGAGATTAACATTTCTGGCAGAAAATGCTTCTTTTTATGAAAAAATAAAATAAAGGAATATGATATTTTCTGTACAAAAACCCGGATGTATATTGTTTTTGCACAAAGTAAGACCTGCACTGTGAATAGTCTTCAAAAAATGCACAATTTTTGATAATTTCTCCTGCAGCAAGAAGACTGGTAAAATTATTCATTCTTGCCTGCAGTACATAAAGATTACTAAAAAACAAATGAGATTGTCAGAAGTGAACAATCATATCCTGAATATTTTCAGTATCTCTGAAACAGCTCTCCAGGTCTTGGTGTGTGATAATGTCATTTTTGTCAAAGCACAGAGCTTGAAGGAAATGGATGTGAAGAGAATGAGAAAACTCAAGTTGCAGACAAATTTCTAACCTCCATTGTCTTTTCTTAGACAATGCCAGCGTGGTGAGAGAGATCCTGTGTGGTGTAGTGGTTTGAACATTGGACTACAACTCTCGAGACCTGGGCCATTTCCGCACTAGACTATTATAGTGCTCTTATTCCACTTTCAACATCCTGTGGAATCTTGAGGTTTGAAGTTTAGGGAGGGGCCTAAAGCCCCCTCCCTAAACTGCAAGCCTCAAGATTCCACAGGATGTTGAAAGTGGAATAGAGCACTGTAACAGTCTAGTGCAGAAATGGCCGAGGATTCAAATCCTTTCTTGGTCATGGAAACCCACTGGGTAACCTTGGGCGTGTCACACTCTCTCATCCTTAGAGGATGGCAAGGGCCAACCCCCTATGAACAGATCTTGCCAAGAAAATGCCATGATAGGTTCACTTTAGGGTTGTTATAAGTTGGAACCAACTTGTAAGCACACAACAGCAACATGAAGAGCAAAGCTTGACCCTTTTCAGACTGAGATAAAAGTAAAATAATTTCAGATTCCCAAACTCTAACCTCTTGCTCCCCATTTTTTAAAAATTTTAAACAGAATTTCCTGATTTTCCACTTGCACAGGGATTAGTAAAAGTGTCTAATGGCAAAGAGTCGAACTAGAGTTGGCATTTTATATTTTATTTGCATTTTATTTGCAAATGTGTTCCCACAAGTAGAACTAAGACATCAGTTTTAGTGCATGATTTTCTCACTTATGTATCTTGTACTGTGTATGTTTTCATTTGTGATTGGTCATTGGAAGTAAACATGGAATTAACTTGGCATGTCTGACTGCTGAGGTGAATATCTCTGTTGTGGTATAGGGCTGGTAAAATGGGTTAATTATGTGGAATATTTCTTTGTCTTAACTTCTAGTTTGACCCAAAGAGAATACCCTTTAAAATACACAGAAACATTTGCACACAGAGGAAACTGTGCTTATTTTCTGAAAGATATTTATATGTAACCAAGAATGCATATACTGTAACACTGCGTACTGGAATGCATCTTCTATTTTACTAAAGTCCGTAGGTCCAAATATATTTCATCCAGTTTGCACAAGTGCTATAGTTGGCATTGATTTAAATTGTTTTAACTGATTTAAAGCAATACATGACTTAATACTTTTAGTACTAAGTACTTAGTATTTTTAGTATGTTTATTATTATTATTTATCATCTTAAATTAGTTTTAAATTGATCTGCCCTGAGATCTTCACATATAGAATGGAATAAAATATTTGGACAGATGGATGGATTCTCAGATGAGTTTTTTTTGTTTGTTGTGGAGGCGGAGGGGTGAGGGAAGAGAAGCAAGCGGCCAGGGTTCCAAAAGAAGAGGGCAAAGAAGTAAATGTCTCTTCCCCTCAAGATTATCTAACAAGACTGAACTCTCTCAAGGAATTATTAGGCAAAAAGGATATTGGTGTAATCAAGGCTAACTAATAAAAAAAAGTGGGGAATGCAGACTGTTTTCTACAATCAAACAAATCTTGTTCACCATGTCTTGGAAGCAAAATTTTGCTGTGATGAGGGTGGGGACTGCTGAACTTTGCTGAGAACTAATGGAGGGGGCATTGGAGAGAGACAAAGATTAGGGTGAAGAGTCTGAGCACTGTACAGTGATTTGATAGATTTTTCTAATGCTCTATAGTAGTATTCAGCTGTATCTTTTTGTTTAATGATAAAATAAATTATATTTAAACATTAAACATTTAATTAAGTTTAAATTCAATCAAAAGTTTTTGATTAAATATTGGACAGCCTTGAGCATCCCTGTCTCTGAGTTCCCCTGGTAGATCCTTCATTCAACAAAAAATTACGAAGGACGGTAATAAGGTCTGTTTTCAGCTTGCCTTGTTTCTCTGGGTTAAAGAACTGATCTGTGGCGTCAGAACTGTTCCAATTAGTGTGTCATGAAATATAATTAGCAGATTTAAACCAACAACCTAAGTGTTTTGTTTGTCTCACTATAAGTGCCTTTCAGTTTAATGGATTTAATGTGCTTTGCCTGGTTTGGATTTGTTCATGTCTAAATGCATTAAGTCCTAATACTATGAAATCCAGCTGCCTTACTTCTCTACCTGTGGGAGGGAGAAACTCTGATTCTTCTGCCTCAGCATTCAATTCACCTCTTTCAACCCAGACTTTTGAAGCAAAGGAACACCCCAGCCCCCAACACTTTATTGAGAATGTAACCTAAACAAGAGTGTATCCATAGTCTTGTATGTCTAATTTCAGTGAGATTTAAATGGGAGGAAATCTCTTAAATGGGAGAAAATCTATGAAGCAATTTACTCAGAAGTAGTTCATCACCTCTGAACAAATATCGCAAAGAAAACTCTGTGATAGGTTCATCTTTGTTGTTTTGTGCCTTCAAGTTGTTTCCAACTTACGGCGACCCTAAGACAAAACTATCATAAGTTCTTTCTGGGGCCGAGAGTGGGGAACATGCCCAAGGTCTGGGTTTCCATGGCTGAGCAGGGGATCAAATTCTGTCTCCCCATGGTCATAGTCCAATGCTCAGACCACTACACAATGCTGGCTTATGTCATAAATGACTTGAAGACACACAACAACAACAACAACAACAACAACAACAACAACAACAACTTAAGCATTCATTCTGAAGTAAGTGCTCCTACTGCATGTAAGTTGTTCCTTGCAACCTAGCTCCCATGAAGGAATGTGTAGTATGACAGCTTCGGAGCAAAGGGGGACACACATTTTCAATCACTACTCCATTCTAGTGAATTTAGTGAACAAGAGATACATTCCTTATCCCACATCCTTGAAAGACCTTTATGCAAAACAGCAGGTTCATTGATAGTTGATAGCACTGTCATTGATAACATTATCTTTTTGCTTTTACAATAATGCAGAAAAAAAAGGAGTATAATTTTTATTTCAAATAAATTGTCTTTCTTTTGGAATTTGTAAAATGGTATCTGGAGGCTCCCATGTCTACGGGCAATGAATCTGCTGCAGGTTGTAGTCCATGCCGAAAAATTGCTGAAGTTTTTTTGAAGGAAGAGTTGAGGAGATCGGATAGCAGCTTTGTTAGACTAAAACACAGAGTAGATTCACCATCTTACTAACATGGAAATCAGCAGCTGCCACTGAGTAGCCATCTAGTGCAACAAAACGATCAAAGGTGCTATGAGTCCTTTTGTTCTTGTTTTTAAAAATGTAACCAATAAATGGAATATACACTGCAAAGCCAGTTAATTGAATAAAAAAGTATTTATTGTTATTTGCCAGTGTATAAGATACACTTTTTCCCTGAAAAATAACATTTAAAAATGGGGTACACCATATATGCTGGTGCATCTTATATGCCGGCAAATAGCCCCTCTCTTTCCTATGCATTTCGCCTTCGTGCGAGTTCTCAGCACCGAGGCAAAATGCATAGGAAAGAGAGGGGGAGCTTTAGGGGGTTAAAGGAGCACTCCCACAAGGCTTCCCCCACCCCTCCTTCCTTCCCCAATGCAAGTTCTCTGTGCTGGGGCGAAATGCATTGGAAAGGGAGGGGGAGCTCCAGAAGGGGAAGGAACCCTGCCACAAGGCTTCCCTCATTCCACTTTCCCTTCCTTTTTGCATGGGAAGGGAAAGGAGTTAGCCCGGGGGGGGGAGTTTGCACATTTTTCTTTTTGCCCTTCCAGAGCTCCTTCCTTTGGCTTCCCATGCAAAATAGAAGGGAAGGGAAGGGGGGTGAGGGAAACTCAGCTTTCTTTCACCCCCTCTGGAGCTCCTTCCTTTCCCTTCCCCTGCAAAATGGAAGAGAAAGGGGGCTGGGGGAAAGCCTAATGCAGGACCTCTTTTTCTCCACTTAGAGCTCCCTCTCCCTTTCCTATGCATTTTGCCCTGGAGTCAACTCCCACAAGGCAAAATGGAAGGGAGGGGAGTGGGGGAAGCCATGCTATTTTTTAAAAAAGCTATTTTTCCTCTCAAAAAATAACATTTAAAAATAGGATGTGTCTTATACAAGTGTTTCTTATATGCCGGCAAATACGGTAATTAGTTTGAGATTCCTAAAGTGAAAGAATGCTGCTGGTGCATAGAGGTGAAAAGCCACTGGGTATGTTTGCTGAGGATTCTGGGAGCTGTAGTCCAAAAATAATGGCCAGAATTCACTTAGGGACTTGCATCTTTGTCAGTGATTGCTGTCTGTAGGAAAGAGAACTGAGCAGTTTCACAGCATTCATGTTCAGCAAGTGACTGCTGTTTGGTTACTACATAAGAGAACTAGCAAAGAGACTGTTTTGTGTTGGGACTGATGCACAGTGGGACACTGGCTAGGGGGTGCTGATGTGTATGTGTATCAGTAGATCCAAATGTATCTCTGGATACCCTTGCCAGTGTCTCATTATACATGTCTGTATCTTTGCAATTGAGTAATAGGGTTTCTTAATGCCTCTGCTGTGTAGCTAAGTATACGGAAACGTTCCATCACATAGATGTGATAAAGATTTCTGGCCAACATGTCCAAGCTCTGAAAAAGACACAGTTGTTCTGATCTAAATTTTCAAGTGTTTTAAGCCAAAGAGAGCCAGCATGGTATAGTGGTTTGAGTGTGGGACTATGATTCTGTAAGTCAGGGTTCAAATCCTTGCTCAGCCATGGAAACCCACTGTGTGACCTTGGGCAAGTCACACTTTCTTAGTGGACTAAGTGGAAGGCAAAAAACCCTCCCTCCTTCTGAACAACGTTTTCCAAGAAATCCTCATGACCTTGGGGTTATCATAAGTCAGAAGGCACACATTTTAAGCCTCACAATTAGGTTATTAAAGGCCTAAAACAAATGAAAATGTCATTCTAATGCTTACTTTATTTTTGCTGCAAGCAAATACACTTGTACGCATTGAAAAAATTTCAAGCTGTCTCATCTAAAATGGGTCCAACCACATTTTTATTACAGGCCAGAGATGCTGGATGCTGCAAGGAACAAAGCTCGAGTCAAAGCCTGTTACATAATGATTGGCCTCACAATTGTGGGTTGCTTTGCTGTAATCGTATCTGCTAAAAGAGTAAGTACTGGTCCATGGCGACCTTCTCTGTATGCTGGCTGGGGAATTTTGAAATGGGTTGTGTATTTATACACACACACACACACACACAATACATATATACATTTTCCAAGTTCTGAACCAGGCACAAATAGCACAGGATTCAATAGCCTGCCATCTTAAAATGGGTAGTTATTTGACTACAATCTGGAAAAGTTACCTTTTTGCACTAGAACTCTCAAAATTCCCCGGTAAATATGGCCATTAGCCATGTTAACTAAGCTATTTTGTGAGTGATAGCCCCCAAAAAGTTTCTTTTCTAAACTCTGGTTCAGATGTACTGATAGACCACACTGCTTCCCCTTCGATAGAGGAATCAACTAGCCAGAAAAGTCCTTAAGGAAATAAAGATGTCATCCAAGAAGAATCAGATTCAAATGGAGTTGTGTTACCTATAGCCTGAATGAAGGCAATACCCTCTCCCATCTCTCCCTTGTGGTGTTAGTTGTTCATGCAGAGTAAGCATTTTGCCTCAGCTGGCAAAATTATTTCTGCAATAATAATGGGTTCAGATCAGACCTGCAGCAAAATTTGCAGTGTGTTTTTCCTCAGAAAGCTGGTTCCTTTGCCCTCTTTCAGAAACATTGTTTTTGATCCTCACACATTCCAGCAGTCAGCATCTGTGGCCTCTGGATATGTTTTGGGAAGAAACCGTCCCCCCTCCCCCACCCAGCTTCCCCTGTGTTTGCATTTCTTCAAGCCTACTGCTATCTTTGTCTTCTTACACAAGGACCAGTACTAAGAAAAGTGAGATTATCTAAATCAGAGATGGACAAACTGCAGCCCTCCAGATGTTACTGAACTCCAGTAAGACTTAACCAATATAGCTAATGGTGAGGAATGCTGGGAGTTGCAATCAAGCACAGCAGCATAGTGGAATGGAGAGAGCCGAAGGGGAGATGGGGGAACACTTGCCAGTGCAAACTAACCATAAAGATTTCCTAGCGTGTAAGGAAATGAGATTTTGAGGAAATGCAGGTCAGTGAGCTCACTATCTGTTTATGTATTAAATTTATGTTCAATCCTGCCTTCAAAGAGTGCAGGGACCACAAATAGCCTTTATCACTTACCTTTACAACTGTCAGCTGGAGAGCAATACTGTAGTCCCAAAGCATGCTTTCTAACAATTTGAACCTGATCTCCCTGATTCTGATTTAAATTCTTTTAACTGGCACTGGAAATACTGAACTCATACATTGACCAGCATGCTCTTTATCTTTTCAAGGATGCTGTGCTAGCACACCAGCACAAAATCACATTGTGTGTAGAATAATGCCTTACCTTGCAGCTCTTTGCTTTGAAATCAGACTGTTCTACTATGAAGTGGATGCTCTACTTTTTCAGGCTGTTGAACGTCATGAGTCCCTAACAAGCTGGAACTTAGCAAAGAAAGCCAGATGGCGTGAAGAGGCTGCATCAGCTGCAGAGACAAAAGCTAAATAGTCACACATGCTATTGAAGCTGGAGGTGTGCTGGGAAGGAAGAAATGTTTTGGGGCAGAGTGGATGATAATTCTATTCCCTGATAAAAATGCTAAAGAAAATTTAAATGCAATTCATTACTAACAGCCTTCATTTGCACTTATGTAGCAAACAGAGGGTGAGAGAGGATCATGTTTCCATGTCACAAGTAGCTAATAAAGGGACTGAAATATTAAGGTCAGTTAAGTTTGTTCTAACAGGCTTCAATTTGATTCATTAATTAATTATGTAGATATTAGTGGGAGTATGTAGATATTAATATAAATATAGATATTAACAGGAGAATATCACATCTAGTATAACAAACTGTGTCCTGACAAATGAGACATAAGGTATTAGTGTTCTTCGGGGGCGGGGGGACAGGAAATGGCATGCATGCAGAGGTCTTGCCAGAAGAGGGTGCACTGTACTTTTAAAGACATACTGTAAATACTAAATTGAGAAGACAGATGCCCCACTTTTGTAAAATGCCTTTATTAGTTTTGTATTGTAATAGTTGTTATGTTTATAGAAGTAACATTCCTTAATATTGCATACTGTTCGTATTTGTAGATTTGTTCAGTCAGAGCCCCCAGATGCAACAAATTATAGAGGATCATTTGCAAACACAACAACAAAAATAAGAACCATTCTTATAGATGTCAATCTTTTGTTAGTTTCGTAATTATTTTATTTTCCAAATAAATTAAGGGACTTTAACATATACCAAAAAGGTAAATAAGGCTCAAGCAAATAAAATCAACTGACATATTGTAAAAGTAATGACACTTTAAAAAAACATTAACCCAGTCTAATAATGTTTTCTGAATGTAAAACTGTTTGGAAAAAAGCTCATTATGGTTTTTATCTGAAACACACACTTGGCATGGTTGCATAGATTAAAGTCATGTCAAATGCAGGCAATTATGTGTGTCTCACAACCTGTGCTAGCAAAACACAATTTAATTTTTAACGTTCTAGACTTTTTTAAAAAACAACCACCACCACCAAACATCCAGCTTGGTTTTCATTGCTTTGCTATAGAATCCTGTACACGCTGCAGATGCCATTAATACCAAGAAGTGTAATCTGTTTCTCTGGGTGTGCAAGTCTTTTCTCTCTTGTATGTAAAGAAAATTTGATGGTAATGCAAATACTGATATTAAACTTCAAACATAACTACACAAACATTACATTTTAAGGAACAAGATAAGCATTCTGAAACTTTCATTTTCATGTTCATGATATATAAGATGATACCCTTTCAGAATATTTAGATGCTTTTAAAGCCCTGGTTAATTTTGATCCTTTTATTTACTAAGTTTTATACAAAGATCTAAACCTAATGTTACTTTCACCTAAAGGAGACACATCAAAATCGATAGGATTTGTTAGTTCTGACTAGGGCCAGTCTGGGTAGGAGTCAACAGATCTACTTTAAGTACAACTAATGCCTGGATTTCATTCAAATGAAAATGTTTAGATATTATCATCCATTAGATAGTGAAATTAAGAGCAGGCACAACTGGTAATTTTTGTAAAAGAAAAGAACAATGGAATACCCTGTCAACCCTGAATATTTTTGATCTTTACGTACTAAAATCATTCTGATCAATCAAGTTTTCATTAACTATGTTCACTAAACTGTGTGTGGAATGAATGATATAAAAGTTATGGGTAAAGCATGTATTACCACAACTCACAAACAAAAAAGGGTACCAAGTAATCCTGAACACATTGAAGGTTATCTGATCAACTGTGCTTTTGTATATTCCTTCATTCTAAGGAATATCTGACGTCCAGCAATTAAGTCAGCTGAGGCTGAATCTTCTTTAGTTGCACTCCCCTATTAATGTATGAACTACAGCTTGCTATTCGTCTCTCAAAGTCAAGCTTGAACTTCATAAACCCTGCTTAGAGAAAAGGAGAAGCAGCTGCTACAATTCTTGTGTAAACACTACAGCCACACTTCAGACTGATGAACACAGTAGAAACTTGTGTGGCTTAGTTTCCATACTTTTTTCATAGCTGCACATGCAAAGCAGACGCTCTCCTGTCACAGCTCATGTCAAACTAGATCAGCATACATTCAACCTCAGACTGAGTACTCAGTCCCCTTGCTGCTAATCTACCAACAGCTGAGAATAAACTCAGAGTAGCTTCATTCAGAAGTCTCTCCTTACACTGATCTGGCCCTGGAAACATATTGAGTATTTTGATGCAGGATAGATCAGCATATTGCCTAGCTGTGCTTTTTCCCTCTATAATAATGACAGCCCTACATAGATCACTCATACAAAACTGGAAGAAGAGGTTTGAAAGATCAGTAGATACAAGATAAATAGCTCCTTTAGAAGCTTTTGGAGTGCATCAACTTTAAGTTATGCAATGCTATGAAAAAGGCAATAAACTAATATTACATAGAACTTTTTAAAAAAGTTACACAATTCAAGACATTTCTGGTAAGCAAAATTAATCAGAGTATGTTAATTGTGCTACCAAAAAAGGAAAAAAGATATGTGGATAAAAAATGGGCAACCAAACAGCCTGGTTTTTTTAAAAAAAAACAATCCTGGACATTATACAAACTTAAAACATTTTGCATACATTATCAAAGATAATTCTGTACAAGACCCTACTATAGTATTTACAAACAAAACCATTTTCTTTTTCCTTGAACTATCAGGAAAATGTGTTCTCTCAATGCAGCACTATTACAAAGTCAGAGCAAGAAATGCTTTTGTTGGTCTGTTTCAAATGATCTTTTTTTTTAAAATAGACAAACCTTGCAACAAAAGTCAAATAAGATGCATTAGTATATTTGGTCAAAACAGAATACACTGATTATATAAATAAAGCCAATCATCAGTGTTTCAGGAAAAAGGAATATTGCAGTTTCACACACTTTGGTAGTGTTTAAGTTAAACATGGAAATTTCTACTCAGTCCTTAACATGCAGCTACAGAAATTTTCCTTTGCCCTCCCAAGAATCAGATGGTCACTACAAAGTAATCATAAACAAATCCCCCAACTTGTAACCTGGATTGCAACTGGCCGGGGGAAAAACACCAGTTCTTGTGTCTTTCACAGCAGCCTGACAAGAGAAAAATCAACATCTTTGTAATATGAATGTAATTATCTTACTGCAAATGAAATTGCGGTTAAAGGCACAGCTACAACAGTCAAAAGAAAAGGTGGCAACCTTATTTGCAATACCACTGAAAAAAGATAAAATGAGGGAGGAGGATCCTTCATTACATGCTTAGGCAGCAAAGCTTATGTAAATTATAAACTGAAACTAGCTACCATCTCTTTTCACACGGCAAACAAATGGGTGTTTTTTTTTTGCCTATATTTTAATGTTATGTCATGTACAAGCAGTCCACCCCAATGTCTTATGCTTTTAAATATAAATATATTTCACCAGTGTATCGCAAATTTTCACACATAAAACTATACTTTCACTATTTAAATAAATAATTTTCACATTCTAAGTTTAGTTTTTACTAGGAGCTCACTTGTGTTACACTTCAGTTCTGAAACATCTTTTTTGCTCCATGGTAAAGAGGTAGATTTAGTGTAGACTGGGCAATTGAACCCCCTACTGCCAAAATTCAAAATGTCAACAGCTGTTTATGCATAATGATGCACTTTTAGCAACTGCTTGAAAATTCAGTATTTCATGTCTTACTGAGGTTGTTCTTCAAGCTTTGTAACATTTTTTAGCTGTGATTAGTCAGTATATTTGAACACAAGACAATGGAAATACACACATATAAAAAGAATGAAAACACGTAAGTGCATGAGCTGCTTCTTCATCTGTTTTCAGCAAAACCTTCCCACCTTTCTGACACTTCTGCCAACTACAACTGAAATCCCTCCATTGGTGCTTCCTGTTGCTGAAACAGAAACTGTTGCTCATTTTCATCCACTTGTGGTACAATATTTGCATCCTCCTCTTCTACACCAAAATAATGTTCAATCAGATCAAAAGCTTTTTGGTAGATCTCCTGGTTTTCATGACTTTGAAGAATTTCAATTTTATCTAGTCCTGAATTAAGGAGAGAACAGACAAAATTTAAAATCTATGCTCAATAAGGAATAGTAATTAATTCAATAGATTGGCTTTAATATATCCCTCTTCTCCAAAAACAGCCATAAGAAGAAACCCCAAGTGCACGCTTTTAGATATGTCTCTGGTATTTATTGGATTTAAGGCTTCAATCCATGACTGACTATTGCCAAAATAATTCTAGCGATTTTAGTTTGACTACTCAAGAGCATGTGTTATGGATCATGACCTGCCTTTGTGTTCATTTATTCCTCACATACAAAATATTGGTCTAATGGACTAAAAGTAGAAAATGAAAGCTTTGGTGGCTACTTGCATAAAAAGAAAGGAAAGCATGAAAATTTAGCCACAATAAATGGGAAAATTCCTCAATCTGAAATGTTAATGTTACATGAGGCTTTCACATTTTCATGGGTTACAATGAGCACACTGGTTCTTCTTGTCACACCTTCCAAAATGTAGCAACCAGCCCTTGGAACTGCAGAGGTTCAAACTACATTGCTGCAGGTATGTTTCATTTGTTACTCCTTCTCCAGTTACCAGGCTGAAAAAAAAAGGGGACTGTTTGATCCATTGTGGAGCAAACAAATTTGCAAGCTCCATGTCAACTTTTCCTACAGGAAAGGGTGCTTCCTGGGTGATGTGCTGGCAACATCTTCTGTCCCAGTAGCCCTACTGGCAAACACTCTACCACCTTTCTTGGAACAAAGGTTGGTGGGCTGATGCAGGCCTGGATTAAATCAGGTTCTAATAAACTTAATTTCTGGCTTCCGCTAGCAAGTCTTCTGATAATAATGTGTGTAACAGACACAAAGTTACACATAAACTAATAATTTCAGAGCACTTCCAGTAAACTTGCAACCTTTGCTCTCAGATTTATATAACAGAGTGGCTCAGAACACACCGCTGTAGCAATGCTTTTAAATTCAGAAACAGACATCATCTGCCTGCAGTTCCATCACTCACTAGCACATACCAATCAAACATCATTATAACATCTGCATGTAGAAACCGTAGCAGATTCTAGCGAGCAATACCTGGCATTATTCAAATTAACTGAATTTGATTGAATTAACTGAATTCAAATTAAAATGAATTTTTGGTCATAAATACAGAACCTTTCTATCTCCAGTTACAAATTAAAAGCCTAATAGCTTAGTCTTATGTATGTCTATTGAGAAGTAATCTCCACTGTATGTTCAATGGGGCTTACTCAAAAGTAAAACCATATGGGATTTCAGCCCTTTTTCTAAACAACAAATTGTGCACTACCAAGGTAACTTAAATTTTTAGTAGAAGTGCTTTTATAATGCAAATTTACTTGCAGCATTTATACCAGTTTCTTACCATATGCTTCCTCTATACGGGCACAGTAAGGATTAACACCAATTCCATTTTGCTTAGATTCTTGTTCTCCATGTCGTAAAATGTTTTCAAGCCCATTCAAGGCCACCTGGACTATTTTAGAATCCATCACAGTCAGAAGATCACAAAGAGGCTTGGTACAACCTAATGCCACCAAGTAACTGATACAGTGGGAGAAAAGGAGAAGGAAAGACTGGTGAACCTCTTTTTTTGACTGTATCACTCCTACATATACATGTCTTCACAAGCAACATAAGAAAACATATTACTAAAATACACATTACTTATATAGTTCAAGGCCCATTTTGCTCTTTTTCTTTACTTTTCTCTGATATCAGTTTGCCCTCCCACTTACTATGTGATCCTAGGTAAGCAGAGATCACTCAGCAGTAGGATGTCCTGCAGCTACGCAGCCATCTGATCACTTACACAGTACAATATGAATGCTGAGTGCTGGCTAAGCAAGAAAGAAATACTACAGCTGATCTCAACCTATAGTCTACCCACTGAATTTCTTGGTCTTTCAGGAGGACACAGGTATAAGCTCATGGTGTAGTCATCTATCTGCTTTGTAGAATGTCACTGAGAACTAGCAAATGGTAATATTGTCAGCACCAACCTAGAGGATTTTTTAAGTGACTGGCTACTGAATGAAGTAACATGCTTTTTTTAATAAAAAAAAAACAGCTTGGCAAATGTAGGGCTTATTTCAAACTCTTCACTCCAATCACAACTTTTAACTATTTGAAACTTATTACCTAATTTGTTCAGGAGTCCCCCCAGATGTTGCATTAGTGATGGCCCAAGCTGCTTCCTTTATAGTACGAAATTCGGCCTTCTGAAGAATTTCAATCAACACTGGAAATATATTAGCATCTATAACAGCCTAAAGGAAAGAAGAGAAATGTAAACAACACTGTTATTTAAGTCAATCAATCTTAACTGAAATGTACATTTTCAGGGTTATTACAAAAAAAACAAAACAAACCCCAGAGACAAAAACTACTTGAATTGGTGAGATATGATTAGCAAGCGCTTACTTTTCCAAGGATGGAAAATTCAAAATTGCCTTTATGCATGAAACATAAAAGTGGCGGACACACAGGTGATGGGGCCTGTGTACTCTCCTCTGTGCACTTCTGGTCAGCATTTTTGTAGGGCAGGAAGTTCTGGAAGGTAGGGAACCTAAACTACTGTATTTACAGGTGGTTTGGAGACATTTGGGGCAGTTTTCAAGTGAAAAATAATAAAAAACCCTAAAAAATTAGTGCAAAATTTTTAAAATATTCGGGGTTGGGAGGCTTTAAGGATCACCAGAGAGACTCTGAGTATGCAAAAGGAGATTCACAATCACTTCCAGCCCAAACTTCCCCCAATTCTAAGATGTAGGAACAGAAGAAGAAGCATTTAAATAAAGACCAATAAGATAGAGATTAATGCTGAGCTATAAAGGAGAGGAAGCACAAATATACATACCTGTATCTGAGCTCTGTTTCCTGCAGTAATATTAGAAACTGTCCAGCATGCTTCTTTCCGAACAGATTCCTTGGGACTACTCAGCAAATGTAAGAGACAGGGTAATGCAGAGCAATTTAGAATTACCTAAAATAATTTGAAAGATGAAAAGTTCTGCCTAAACAATGTAAAATAAAGCATAGTCCATACATCTAAAAGAAATATATAGACAGCCTCTTCTCACACACAGTTTACTCCCAGCTGTTACTTCCAACTAAAGCAGACCACTGATTCCACAAGACTTACACAAGTGTTAATTTACTATTTAATAACTGATTTAGTGAGACTATTGTAGTTAGGACTAACAACTGGATTTTATCCAGTGT
This sequence comes from Ctenosaura bakeri, assembly GCA_948474755.1. Classification (NCBI taxonomy): domain Eukaryota; kingdom Metazoa; phylum Chordata; class Lepidosauria; order Squamata; family Iguanidae; genus Ctenosaura; species Ctenosaura bakeri. The sequence continues at coordinate 115,470 of CAOLHI010003752.1, read as the reverse complement.
CTGTACAGAAATAAAATACTACTTTGTAGCTTTGCACAGAGAAATTCTATACTGAATTGCTGCGAAAGATGTATATGAAGACATAAGAAGAAATGCAAAGATGTATTGTAACATAAAAACAAAGCTACAATTTCCAGCTCTAATGGAAAAAGTAAACAACAGAAAATATTATGGTGTTAAATTGTTTCCTCAATAAAATTTTTTTGATTCAATCAGCTATCGGCATAAAGAAAATAACTCTAGCCCTGTTCTGAATTATTTAAAGGTTTAATTTGCACAAGACTATAATAAGTAGGCTACCTATTTTTATGCTTCCCATTAAACAAGGCCACTACTACCTTTACATGGAGTTTCATCTTTCCTATAAAACATTGTATTAATAAAACACCAGAACAGAGCACATGTTTTGCATGCTAAAGGGCACCTGCAGATTCAACCCAAAATATGACTAGAAATATGAACAAGTGGAAATCTACTACTGAAGTAGTAGAAATACAGAGTATGTATGTGCATTTTGAAAAAAGTTACAGAATGGGCAGCTTGCAAAAATCGGAAGGGAAGTTCTAGCTTCAAAAAGGTGCTCAAGATCCAGACAGTATGGCAGTGGAAATACAAGAAGGGGACCAGATCAGGTCAGTGCATGTTCCTGACATTAGTTTAGAAATCTTAAAACGTAAAACTTAAAATGTTATATTTTGTTCAGATACCAAACTTTAATTCACCCTACACCAGTGAACAGCTCTAATGGCAGCCTTCTAAATACAGTTAGAGTGCTGAAAGGATTTGTCTTTGGTCAAAATTGGTGTATAACTACACAATTCATTTGTTGCTCTTTAATTTCCAATTGAGTAAAGCAGGAAGGTCTTACTTCACTTCAACTATTACTAGAAAGAGGCCCCTTTTGTAGTTTCAGACCTGGTCCCTTTGGGTGTAAAAAGGTAAGCAATTTTAACTCGGCTGTCCACAAGCCTGGTAAATGAAGACACTGGAGTCCATTTAGTCTTGCATTTTCTATATCTCATGCTTTTTGGTTTGACTAGGACAATGCTTACTAGCCTAATCTTCCCCCCCTCAAAAAATAAAACAACAACAACATGAAGAATCAAAAAGATATAATCGCTGAAGTCTTTAAAATTAAAAAATTCTTACTTGTGTCTGGATATCATCACCAGTCACAATATTTCCAACTGCTCTTAATGCAGGAGATACCACTTTGTAGTCATTGTGCCTTAGGGAAAATAAAACAATATGAGGTTCAAAATACTATATTATGGTTAGAAGACTGATGCACTGTTCCGAATGTAATAAATCCTTTATACAATCAAATAGGTTTGCTTATGCATCTAAATAAATAAACCAGAACAGTGAAAATGAGTCTATTTCTTCTTGTATAAACTAAATTATTACATCATGGCACTTGTACCTACAGTTCTGAAATTTAGTAGCATTAGGAAAATCACGGTACGTATGCAAATATGATAGAAGATTCACATGTTAAACTTTTATTTTATGAAGACAGACCTTTCCAACTGCAGTCTCAATATGTAATGTGATTTGCACATATAAACATTTAAGGGAATTCAGTTAGCAAGCATTTTAACACCTAGAGCAACTTAAAAATTATTCTCAATGTTCCCAATGCTACCTTTAGAGCATAAAACAGATTAGATCTGTTGCATCATGAAGTTCCACAAGCTGCTGTCAAGAGCAAAAAAGTGAATCCCAGAACTAAAAGCCACAAACTGTTTGGATCTTGAATGATTCTTATATATACTGATCTAAATTCAAGCACTGGGTGACAACAGCTACTAAGCCAAAATGAGGCTTCATTAAAATGGGAGCAAGGGAGGTGGAAGGAAAACCAGGAAGGAGATAAATGGAATGAAGCATTCCAAAAGAATGCCTTGATGGGGACAACAATGAAGAGCTGCATGTCATACTCCAGGTTCCATCTCCATATTGCTGTTATTGTGTGCCTTCAAGTCATTTCTGACTTATGGTGACCCTAAGGTCTCCCGTTATAGCAAAACCACTGCCTGGATTCCTATTCTTACATAACCAAATGAGTCCTTTCAATATTGAAGGGAAAGGTATTAATAGTCCAAAAGAACTTAAAAAACAAAAAGGAAGGCTTTCCCACTCTCTACCAACAGAGAACACACTAACTGGCCACAAAATGCTGACTAGGTATTGGAGAGAAAAAACAGAAAACTAGGCAATGATTGTGGAAAAGGACATTTAATGATGGTGGTCTGTGACTGTACAAGGACTAGATTGGAAAGGAACAAGGTTTGCTAGATGGGGCCCTGAACAAGAGCATTCCCCTATGCAACATTCTGCTACAAATCTCAGCTTTTGTGTATTATAGAACCTAATTAATACTGACAAGTAAAATGAGGGTAATCTACCTGATTGTTTCTTTCGGGCTCTTTCACACTACACAATTATAGTGCAATGATTAAAGTACCACGGCACCACCTTATGGAATTGTGAAGTTTATTGCTTGGTGAGGTCCTACAGCTCTCTGGCCAAGAATTCTAAAGCTGCAGATCCCAAGATTCCACAGGATGGAACCATGGTGGTTAGAAAGGAGGACTGAGAGCTATTCAAAATAAATGCTCTACCTCACATGCAAACATGTTTTTGTGGCTTTGGGTATTTGCCTATTGTGGAATACCCTTGATTCTGCAAACACAAACACCCCTGTGGACATGAAACATTATCCCCTGAAATACACTGGAATTCACACAGCATCAAAAATGACAAGAAGTCACTCCATACAATCTTTTTAAAATTCATCTGGATAAGAGTTAAATAGGACTTACATCAAAAGTTCCACCAATCTTCGGCAGACTCCAGAATCAATAACAGCTTGGATTTTATCATTTGGTCCATCTGAAAGGTAAGAGAGGGCCCAGCAAGCATCCGCTAATACATCTGGGTCACTGCTGAACAACAGTCGTGACAGAACGCCTAAGCAAGGACGAACCTTAAAAAGATAAAAGAAAAAAAGGGTCATTATCAGCTATTCCCTCTTTTTTTTGAAGTTTCACATTTATTGCAAAAAAGATTTAAAGAGCTAAAACCAAGTAAACTTACCTTAAAATTATATTATGGCAATCATATATTTCTTAAAAAATAATCCTGTGCAACTTTCAGGTTGTAATAAAAAGATGCGACACCCTAGACTTTAAGATTATGTATATCTAAATCCATAATACGCTTACTCCACAGCCACTAAGTTAACTTCAATGAGAGTATCCATGAGTAAATGGAGTGTGTTCTACATGTAAAGTACAAACTCAATGAATAAAACTGAAATGTCAGGAATGAACATTTATGATTTACAGAACTGGAATGAAGCCCAAGCCATTATCAGATATGTTAACCCACATCAGAACAGACCTTCAAAAATAATTTTTAAGAACCAAGTTATTTGTTCTAAATAATGGTTCAAACAAAAACACTTAATATGGTATATCTATCGGGTTCAGTGCATTTATGTATCTTAGGTCTAAAAATTTATCACTGATTTTAGGGCATACAGCTAAAAGCAGAACTTTTCTTTGCAAAACATGACTAGAATATGATACACATCCACCTTGTAATTTTGTAGCCAAAAACTTATGAAACATCAGAAGTTAACAGCTCAGACACTAGTTCAGCATTTATTTCAATTTATTGAGGAGGCTTTAAGTAAATTGTAGGTCTTTAAATGAGCTTTTGGACAAATTTGGATGCCATTTATGCTACAAAATCAACTTCGTCTTGATAACTTGCTCCTCTGCCAGTGATCAAAATCAGAGGAATCTGAATGAGGCTCATTCTACCACAACAATAAATTTCTGATCATAAATTAACCAAACAACAGAGACACTAGAAAAATTGGCTTTGTATCAGCAAAAGATTTGTAAAAGCAAATCATGCTTTTTCATCATTACAGTCTTTTCACAGAATGAAGCAAAGACCTCACCTTGCTGAAATCTGGAGGTGGATTCTTGCCTCTACAAAGGTTTGAAAGTGCCCATACTGCATTTCTAGTTGTTGTGAGTCTGTTACAATGTGTCAGCAGCCTGACAAAACATTAAATTGAAACAGATTTTTTTTCTTACTCACATAAGACAATCCTAACTTTGTTATCACGTGGAAATCACTAACTTTTTGAAACAGAAGCAACTCTTTCCTCTAGCAATCCTTATTATTATATCACATGAAAACAAACCTTATAACAGCAAGGAAACTATTTTTGTCAAAATGCCAGCATCTGTATTACAAACATCACAACACTACACATATCTACTCAGAAATATGTTTCAGTGAGTTTAGTGGGGATCAGTCCCTAGAAAAGGCACATAAGATCGTTATCTTAATACTAAACAATTATCAAGATACCCCTTCAAAGTTATCAATTAAGTATAGCTAGTAGAAAAATTTAGATATGCATATATTTCCATTTACTGTCAAATATGATCAATACCTACTGTAAGAGTGGAGGAAGTATTCCACAGCTTAGCACATAATCTCTACATTCTGCATTGTCTCCAGCAATATTACCAAGAGCCCAAACTGCCTTAGAAATAAAGAGAGAAATCCATGTTATGCTTTTCTACAATGCTCTTAATTCACCCCATCTGCAGCTCTTGCACACTGCAGTCCTCACATAAGTAAACTAATGCATTTTGTAAATTAAAATGTTTAAGAACAACACCACCCAAAAAAGCATAAGGTGATGCTACTACGTAATTGAACTCCATCAGCATGAAACAATGAAAAGCACACAGTGGTTTATTTCTAAAAGCTGCTAGAATATTACAGCAGGACTTAATCAGCAGACAGAAAACCAACAGTCATGCGTGCCAATCCAAAATCCTAGCCTAGCAACAGACAAGAGCAATCACTGAAAGAACATTCTTTCCAGGAATAACTGCAGCTTACTCTAGGTATGGATGTCTCATAAGGGGAACTCAAATCAGGCACTGATATCCTAAGCGATCAGTATATGTCCGGCATGTGTCTATTTCAGTGAAGGTGATTTCACTGAACAGTAGCTCAAGCTCTATAAAAATTTACACAAGCAATACTCCTTTGACTACAGTTTCTGTGACTACAGTTATCCATCAGTAAGTTGTTAATAATACAATCATAACAACATACATGCAGAGGTCAGCAGCTATGATTTCAATAAGACTTGCTTCCAGATAAACAAGTACAGAGGCCTAAGTGAGCAAAATGGTTAAACTTTAAAAAGAATGTAACTACTATAGCGTAGCATTTCTAACATATGTACATTAACAATTTGGCCTCATGTGGGTATAAGATTACACTCTGCTTTAGTATTATGTCAATGAGGCTTGGGCTTGTGAACTTCTTACCCTCTCTTCCTTTGTCACGGCTACATGGAGGATCTGAAAGTTCTGTTACTATAGTAAACTGGCTATGGCTACTCACTATGTCCTAACCTAACCTAAGCAAATCACAGTTAATCCATGATTAAGGTGAACTTTTTGTCCCTAGATGTTTCAGACTACAACTCCTACATTCTCTTACCATTGGTCACTCTGGTTGGGAATTATATCCAGGAAAGCAAGTGTCCCTACTCTTGGTTGAGACAAACAAGCCAAATTCTTACCATAAATTCTAGCTAGTTCCCACAAAGATTTGACACATTTCCAGTTAAATGAAATAAAAGTTTCAGATACGAACATAACAACAAATGGTTAACTGAAAAATCTCCTCCTATCTATTATTATTATTACTATTACTATTATTATTTATTTGTATCCCGCCTCTCCATATGGATCGAGGCGGCAAACAACTTACAAATAGCATGTATTTCTATACATGCCCCCAACAAGCTGGGTACTCATTTTACCGACCTGCGGAAGGATGGAAGGCTGAGTCAACCTTGGAGCCCGGCAGGATCGAAGTCACAACCTTGTGACTTGCAGTACTGGCATTTAACCACTGCGCCACCAGGGCTCCTATCTGTTCTGGATGAGGAGAAGGAAAGAAGTACACAAATGCTAGGTTCTCACAGATACCAAGGGCCCACTTGTATCTGCTGGGGTTGGTTCCAGGATCCCCTGTACATACCAAAATTTGCAGATGCTCAAGTCCCATTATGTACAATGCTGTAGCAAAATGGCATCCCTAAAATAGCAAAATCAAAGTCTACTTTCTGGATTTTTTTTTTGATTTTTTTTTGGCAAAGGAACATTTTCAAGCTGTGGCTGGTTGAATTGTGGATATAGAATCTGTGGATATGGAGGGCCGACTATAATGCTAAACCCTAGTTTAAAGTTATGTCCCAACCAGATCTGTGTGTTGGTACTAGACTTCTTACAATAGTGTGTTATTCTTCCTGAGGTTATTCAAGGCCCAAATCAATCACATTGACAAAAGTCCACAAAAAGTTACCTGCTCCTGGACATCTTCATGTTCAGAATTCAACAGCTTAATAAAAATAGGGACAGCTCCAGTCTCAATCACTACTTTGGTGTGCAAAAATGTTCCAGACGCTATATTTGTAAGAGCCCATGCTGCTTCAAACTAAAAGGTAAAAACATAGTTAGATGCGAAATAGCAATATCTTCTATCCACTTACTTTTTAGGTAGCTTATATTTCATTCATTTTATATCCCATTGTTTGGGCAAAAAACACCACTGCAAAACATCCCATCTCTCCCAGCAGAAGGATCTGAATTCTTAGCATTTTCTAAATAATAGCATGTTGTCAAGTGAGCTCACCTGAAGAGTGCAATTGTCATTCTTTTCTAGAAATTTCACAAATCTTTGCACAACTCCCGGTTTTTGTATAACTTCATCTATTGGAGGATTAGGTTCTGAAAAGAAAGGTTAATTCAACCAATGAAGACAAAAGTTAAATTCAGGAGAAGATTCAAGCAGAGTGTTAGTACAGAGAATGATAAGAGACAGCATGGCACAGTTGCAAGAATGTTGGACCTATCTGAAGAAATCCAAGTTTAAAGTCAAATTAAGCTACAAAATCCACTGGGCATTCTTAAACAAGTTGCTCTTCCTCTCAGTCTAACTTGTCTTAAAGAAACCAATAAAGCTAAATGCTGCTACGTGCTTCCTAAAAAAGAAAAAGTTCAAACATAACAGGTGTTCTGTACTTTTTCTAGTTATTATAGGGAATACTGATATAGGGAATAAACTAAAGCAAGAAAATGTACATAGTTGATGAATCAGTTCACCAGCCAAAAGTCAAATTAATCATTTGTACCACTGTGTACCTCATAATTTATATGCAATTTGAAAATTAAAAATGTAGACGCCAAGGTGAGTTGGACAAAAGGCTCATCCCATCTACGACCATTTCTGCATTACATTGTTATAGTGCTGCTATTCCACTTTCAACATCCTATGGAATTCTGGGGTTTGCAGTTCAGGGAGGGGCATTTAGAATTCTCAGCCAGAGAGCTCTCTCACCTCAGTAGAACTATAAACCTCAGAATTCCACAAGATGTTGAAAGTGGAATAATAGCACTATAACAGTGTAGTATGGAAATGGCCTAACATTCTATTTCTTAGTGAGCAGACAGATATTTCTAGGAAGCCCATAAACAAAAGCTGTCCTCCATTTTTGCTCCTCCCTGCTCTTCATACTGCCTCTGAATATGGACTACCTATCACATTATTCACTTTTTTAAAAAACTTTTGCAACGGTTCTGTGCCCTGAAGCCATGTGAAAGTCTAGTGGTCACTGTAATCCTAGAATCAACTGCAAAGAGGTACGAGTCCCATAAAATGGTTGATTATTAACAAAATTCCTCCTAACAAAGCAGTTATAGCAGTGCTAACACATTCCAAACACTAACCGTCCTTGAAACAAATGTAACACTAAAAAGTATAGTCAATAAATGCCATATTATTCTGAAACAATAGTTAGCTGGCTTCTTTGTAAAGCAGAGTTCATTATTTCTGCATTATTCCAGCTTTCTTTCTATAAATGCTTTGACAAGAGCTGATAGAAAGAAAACTACCACAGAGACAGGACACTCATTTGTCCCTCAAACTTCAAAGCAAATCTCATAGAGAACAATTAATTGCAAGTTTTACAACAAACACTAGATCAGGGAAGTGCGATGGAACATGAGATGTGTGCAGTTGCTATTATGTTACCATTCAATTTGCTTACTTTTGCAGTTTTCATAAAGTGGTTTTTGACACTTAGCCATTATCAGTAAATCAATGTGACTGGTCATGTTAGAAATAGAAGATGACACAATGCAATAAACTGTTTTAAATATGAATCTGTTTTTCCAAGGTATGCTGAATGTGTGGAAATAATATTCAGAACTTCCATTTTTTTAAAAAGGCAAACCACACAGTATTTATTTACCTTTAGAAAGCAGTTTTCTAAATCTCTGGGTTGCAGCAAGCTGTTGATTGGGATCATCAGAGAAAACCATCTGTACCATGTCACATGTAATTACATCTTCCTACAAAAAAAAAAAATCATCATCACTGTCTGAATCTTTAGTCATCTTTATAAACACACTTTCAGTCAATGTAGTGTCTTTTACCTCAGGAATAGGTACAGTAGAACTCACATCAGGATCCTGGATTGGACTTTCTTGCATTGACTCTTCATTAACCAATAGAGAAACATTTCTGCGTTTAAATAACTAAAAAAAAGTGAAATAGGTAATATTGTTTACACTTTGCTTATTTAAACAACACAAAACGGTCTTTAGGAGCTTCTTTTTTTCTAAAGTCCATTTGATCAACTCCCTTTCCTAACTGCTTAATCATAAAATCAAGTTTGCGCCTAAATTTCATTTAAAAGCCCTTTTATAATCAGGTTTTTTAAATATAAGCATACCTAGTTACCTTTTAACCCACTGCTGTGACAATCATACACAATGCTAAAAAATTCCTAAAGAATGTTAGGATTGGCTTTGTGTGAGAGAGGGGAGACATCAACTTGCATCTCATTTCTAAATCCTCTTTTCCACAGGTCTGAACTATGCCTAAAAATATACAGCTACAGTAATTTCCCCAGCACTTTTTGATTTAGCAGACCACACGCACACATCTATATGTGTATGCATGGTGACCTCATGAATTTCATAGAGTGTTGTTGTTTTTTTTGAGACAAGGAATACTCAAGAGTGGCTTTGCTAGTTCCTTCCTCTGAAATAAAGCCTAGAGCACACATCCATTTACAGGCACACAAATAGTTCTCCTCACCTGCTTTATTACAGACAATCCTATATACAGTAGGCCCTCCATATTCATGTGAATTAGGGACACAGAACCTCTGCAAAAGTCAAAAAACAACAAATAGCTCCCCACAGTGAGCACTCGCCTCTCCTGCACTCTCCTGCCGGCCACTGCCAGCACACCCACTGGGTGGTGGGCGGGAAAGTGCAGGGGGGAGAGAAGATCTCTTCCACTGCACCTAGGAGAGAGCATGGAAAAAGATCTTCCCTTCCCTGCACTTCCTTGTCCATGCTTATGCAGGCACGCCAGCAGCAGCCAGCCAGAGAGCACGGGAGAACAAGATCTTCCCTCCCCTTCACTCTCTCACCCCTGCCCATACAATCCCATGGACAGTGGCACAGAAGAGCTGGAGGGGGGTCATCTTTCCCTTTCACTCTCTCACCCCGCCCATACAATCCCATGGACAGCGGCACAGGAGAGTGTGTGTGGGGGGATCATCTCAGCCCTTCACTCTCTCACCCCTTGCCCACATGGGCAGCAGCACAGGAGAGCATGTGGGGGTCACAATCTTCCTTGCCCTTCACTCTCTTGCCCCTCGCCCACATGATCGCACCGCAGTGGCAGGCAGGAGAGTATGAAGGGGAAGATCTTCCCTCTCCTTCACTCTCTTGCCCCACTGCCAGCGCAATTGCACTGGCACTGAGGGCAGGAGAGCATGCAGGAGGAGGCAAGTAAGCATTGAAAATAATCAAACTTGCAAGAGTCAAACCCATGAATGTGGGGAGGAAACTGTATATCTGCTGAGAAGGAAGACTACTGATTTAACTGAAGCTTACTTTCAGATATAGGCCTGAAGCCTGGATCTTTAAAGACTTACTTGCTCTTCCCTTTTTTGTTTCCGAAGCTGAATACCTTCCTCTTCTCTTCGTCGCCGCATTTCTTGTGGATTGAGGGCATTGTTCTTATAACTTTTCATTCTGTAATGATCTTTTTCTGGACTTGCCATGGTATCTACAATAAAGAACAAGGTAGAATACATCAGATTTTTTCTTACCTGGATTGCCAATAAGTCTGAGAAAACAAGAGGAAATGACAAAGAAATGACAAAGAAATATGAATATATGAAAAATATGAATATGAAAAAAGGTTGCTCATCCTATTATACCTCTTGTGAACAATTTCTCCTTGTCACGTAACTATTACCAGATATAAGAAAGGAGCCCTGGTGGCGCAGTGGTTAAACGCCAGTACTGCAAGCCACAAGGTTGTGAGTTTGATCCTGCCATGCTCCAAGTTTGACTCAGCCTTCCATCCTTACGCAGGTCGGTAAAATGAGTACCCAGCTTGTTGGGGGCATGTATAGAAATGTTTCGAAATACATGCTATTTGTAAGTTGTTCGCTGCCTCGATCCATATGGAGAGGCGGGATACAAATAAATAAATAATAATAAAAAGATATAGTTTTGCCAATGGTGAAGTCACACTAGGCTATACCACAGGTACCGGTATCTCTTTTACTGCTATAGTAACCTATTAGTTGCAGTTCCATCTACCTATTTTCGTACATTTGTTTAAATGTTAAGAGAAAAAGGAGAAACAGATCTTTCCCCTATTCCATTAGTTGTAAAGACTAATAAAGAACATGTGTATTCTTAGCTCTTTATTCCTGCCTGGAGAAAAATCACTAATGTAGACATCCCCTACTACTGTTATTATAATAGTAGTTATAACACTTTTCACATGCAGACCACTTCAGTCTTTTATTATGTTTCTTTCCACAATAACCATTATGCAAATAGAAAATTAGTTTTTCTCCTACTATAATAAACTGAACATCTGTACACTTGCAAAAAAATAATTTATATGAAGTTTGATAAAAAATGGCACTTCAAACAACTTTTATAGCATGATGACACATCCAGTCAGAACCAAGACATTTTCAATGGGGCTTACTTTTCAGGTAAACAGAAGTAATTTTATTTCTAACAAAATAACTGGATCAGTATAATTAAAATTAGCAGCCACACTTCAAAACAGGAAACATCAACAGCAGGAAGAAACACACTATGAAATTAGGCCAGTTATGGAATCTTCAAAGCTCAAAGGAAGGACACCAACATGTGCCATGCCTAATCACACCCACACATCAGCAAAACAGAAAGGTTTACATTCCCTCAGAGCAAGTTCCACCAGCACATGTAAGCACCAATCATACAACAGAGAGGACAGGTGCAGCAGGTTTGTCAAGGAAGATTTTAAACCTGATGTTAAAATGCAACACAACATGCATATATAATTCTGCATCGTAGAACTAATATTACAAAGAAAACGCTCAGATCTTCCCCACATCACATAACTTTACTATTAATTAACTTAAATATTCTAGTGCTGGCTATAGAGTGTCCAATTATGGTTACCAGTGTATATAAGATGAAACAAGCCAGCCTGCTACTGTGCTTTTGACAGTAGCTTGATATCCAATACCAAGCACTTCAACAACAAAAATAAACTTTCCCAGATGGAAACACTGTCTACTAATGTTGCCACTTCAAGTTGCTGTTACAGAGCTACAGGAACAGAAGCTAGACAAAATGCTGGCAGACCCATGTACAGTCCTTAGGTGTAGAAAAAGCATGTTCAAGTTTCTACAAATCCACTGATTAGAGCAACTCTGGTTGTCTCCCTCTGACGAATGTGATGAAGCAGGCAGAATTCCTCCTAATTTGGAAGCTGCAGAAGTGGGTGGAAATAGTTTGGACAGTTGCACAGGGATCCCCACCATCTCCAGAGATGGGAGACAGAAACAATTAATCAAAATCAGCAAACCCACTTCCCCGCTGCTTTTTCTGCTTTAGATCAGAATGGCTTCAGGCAAGATAGCCTGTCAGCAATCCCAAAGGAAATGCAGAGAAGGGCAGCATTGGATACACTGGGCCAAAGGAACCTGCTACTAGTGGAGTCCATCAGTGCCTATTGCTTAGCATCTTACTAGTCCTTTTAATGTTCAGCACTTTCAAGCACAGATACCTAAGCAAGCACACTCTCCACTAATCCATCTTTAGTCAATGCTAGAAGGGTACATATATACCCAAACCTCAGTTTAAAAAGCCTCTGACAAAGTTCCTTTTTACAAAATCTTTTTACTGCTGATCAGTCCTCATGTTTCTTCCTTGTTCTCTATCTAGCCAGAAGATTTTTTTCAGCAGCATTAGAACTGGAAGGATGTTGAAGGAATGTTAAAGAAACACAGACTGAATTAAAACAGTGTGTCTGAATTATGCAATATAACAAAACTTGAGCTGGGGAAAAAATGGGATTCTATCCCAGCTGTATAGCTGTGTGTCCCGCCTACAACAAGCAAAGTAAATAGCATTTGCCTTCAGAATCTCTTGCTCGGCATGCATGAAGAACAAAATAGAAAGAAAATGGGAAAGTACATAAACCTGCCTCACCAGCTTCCCCCACCCAGCATTTTAAAAAAGCACAGACCTATATATTTAGCCACCCAAATGGAAATTATAAGAAAAGTGGAGGCTGGTGAAAGAAAAAATAATCTCCAGACACATTTCAGAAGAAGCTTTCAAAAGGTTCAAAGGTTACTTATGCAAGGCTTATCTGACCTGGTTGTTTCATCTCACATGGGCATATTAATAGTTTAGGATAAAAAAATTGGCTGAAACATGCTGAAGTGTTCTTTTTGTGGTGTAGGAACCCAACCCTATTTTGTCCATGTTATTTCTACCTCTGGTACCAAATGTTCTGTGAAGAAGTAAGGCTCACAAACACATCCACTTTGTTAACAGATGCATATCAGTAATGTGTGAATGTGTGCTGAACCAAAGATTCATTAAATTTAAAAGTAAGCCTCTACTATTCTGTTTCTCAATTACATGTGCTGCATTTTACATATGTTTCTCAGCATCACATATGAAAATGCTGTGAATAACAGAACAGTGGTATTAGAAGAATTGGTCTATAGCTTGTCAACCTCAAAATGAGTGTGCCTTCAACCAATGGGATTTACTCATGTATTGACTGACCATTCAACAATTGAGCCAACAGGTCTATTCTAGTCAGGACTAATGAAAAGGATGCCAGTCATTAGTCCTACTACAGACTGTGCAACTTATCTTTCACTCACTCGGCCGAATGATTCATGAGTAGGCTGCAACCTCTTTCACGCAGTATTTTAAATGTAGCAATGTTGTTCATTCCAGGAACCCATTCCTGTCTACATCCTTCCATAAAAACAAATCTACAAATATAGAATTAACTCAAAGCAATCAAGCTTTGAGGCCTGAAAAATCAGTGTAGGAGGGGGCCTCCTGTCTAAATAAATGGTGCTTAGACGTCCCACGCCTCCTCCTAGAGGACCAGAATGTGTGAAATGAGCACGGCAGGGGAGGGAAATCACGCCCGCCCACTCACAGCTATGAAGGGATGCAGCCCCGTCTTATAACTACATTAATAATAATAATAATAATAATAATAATAATAATAATAATAATAAAAATATATCTATCCCGCCTCTTCCAGTGGATCGAGGCGGCATTACAAAAATATACAAATACATTAAAACATTAAAATGTACCCCATCCTCCCCACCCAGCAACCCTTCTATCCCCCTAAAACACATTATTAAAAACAAAATTAAAACAAAGAGACAAATGATGAGAGGCGGTGGAACACTAATCTGGGAAGGCCTGTGGGAAGAGAACCGTCTTGACTGCTTTTTGAGTGTGACCCCCATTCGGTTGGAAACGAACTGCTCCCAAGGACAGAGGGCCTAAACAGGCAGCAGATTCCGCCCGATCCTGGAAACTAAGCAGGCCTGGTTAACAAGTGGATGGGAGACAGCCAACAAACATGAGGTGCTCAGAGGAAGGAACTGTCAAACTCACCTCTGCGTGTCTAAGAAACCCTATGAAATTCATGGGGTCGCCATAAGTCGACGGGCGACCGAAGGCACCCAAACACACGCAGAGGACTGCAGCTGCCGTTTGTCCGTTCTACTTTAAACGAAGCAAAACGGCTGGAGCACGTCCAGCTTGGCATCACTTCGTTACGCTCTGGGTCCGGGGAAGGTGGGGGAGAGCACTTGCCCTCCTCCCCCTCCCCCAAAGGCACTCGGGTGCTGGAAAAGGACGAAGAGTCGCGTGAGGGGTCCCCCACGAACGGGCTTTAACTCAAACTTACCGGCCCGTCTCACTACCCGGAATCTATTCACACCAGCGACGAGGTCCCGCCCAACACGCTTCAAACCACCCCCCCGGCTCGCTTACTCACCCATTGGGGGCGACCCACACCGCCTCCCCGCTTCGCCCCCTCAAAGTAGGCAGGCTCGCAACGCAAGATGGCGGCCCCAAGCCCACCGAAACCTCGGCCTTGTCCCGCCCCTCTTCCCAGCACCCCCCGCGCGCCATACCGAGCGACAAAGTGGGAAAAGCGGCACGCAGCGCTCGGCCTGCGAGGAAGGCCGCAGTGAGCGGAGGTTTCCCTCACGCTCATAATCCTGAACGGGACGAGGAATGCGCCCGCCATTTATTTGTTTAATTTCTACCCCACCTTTGTCTCATACGGGACCTACCCACCCGCCTTCAGCTCTGAATTAGGCTGACTTTCGGCGAAACCCACTCACCGTTTCTCTGTGTGTGCGCGCGCCTTCAAGTCGCCTGTCCGCTTAGAGCTGCCTCATGAATTTTATACGGTTTTCTTCGGCAAAGAAGGCTCGAAGGTGGTCTTTTTTCCACTTCCTTCCTCTGAAATGTAGGCTATTTCTGCACTACACTGTTATAGCGCTTTTATTCCACTTTCAATATCCTGTGGAATTCTGGGGTTTGTAGTTTACTGAGGCCAAAGAGCTCTCTGGCTAAGAATTCTCAATAATAATAATAATAAAATTTATTTTTATCCTGCCTCTCCCAGTGGATCGAGGCGGCATTACAGAAATATATAAATACATTAAAACATTAAAATGTACCCCCTCCTAAACTACAAACCCCAGAATTCCAGGATGTTGAAAGTGGAATAATAGCACTATAACAGAGTAGTGCGGGAACAGCCATAGCCGACAGTATCTGGTATTCATTGGTGGTCTCGCCGCTCAAGTTACTAACCAAGGCTGACCCTGCTTAGCTTCCAACATCAGACTGGATCTGCTTTTTTAGGGTAAATAGGCCTCTACCACAGGTTAGGTTTCAGCAAAGCATCCTGTGTATTGAGCTACAATCTGTGACCTACCAAGCAGCTCACTAATCATGGCCGATTGAGTGTATGTCATCCTCCGAAGCAGCTTTACAAATACCAGGGATATCCAGATCTGTTGAACTATACTCACTTGAGACCTGGCTGTTTGGAGGAATGTCTCTTGCTATATATACCTAGCCAAAAAGTGAGATGGGTGTATATAGGTGCCCCCGCAAAGGTTTTGGAAAGAGAGTGTGGAGCAGTGGTTTGAGTGTCAGACTATGACACTGGAGACCAGGCTCAGCCATGGAAATCTGGGTGACCTTGGGCATGTCACACAACCTCAGCCCCAGAAAACCCCATGATAAGTTTGCCTTAGGCTTACCATAAATAGGAAACAACTTGAATGCACACAACGATAACAATGGCCATTTCAACATTACACTGTTATAGTGCTGTTATTCCCCTTCCAACATCCTGTGGAACTCTGGGGTTTGTAGTTTACTGAGGCCAAAGAGCTCTCTGGCTGAGAATTCTAAAGGCCCTTCTCTAAACTGCAAACCACAGGATTCCAGAGGATGTTGAATGTGGAATAATAGCACTATAACAGTGTAGTGCGGAAATGACCAATGCTGTAGGTTGCAAAAACTATAGGTGCCCATCCTGTCTTATCCACAGAGTTATTTTCCCACGTTTTCTCACAATTAAAGAAAAACCTGCAAAAGCCTAGTTTACCTGTCTTAAAAGGCCTACTTTTTAAAAAGTGGAATAGCTGCTTTCTACCTGCTTAGAGAGCTGTGGAAATCTCAACAGGATTCTTTCCTCTGCAAAGAAACGTGGTGCATTTTGACAAGCAACCACTAGTAATTTTATTCTCCATGAAATCTGTCCAATCCCCTTTTAATGTAGTCTAATTTCGGGGTTCCTCTTCACACCCTACGATATTCAATCCTATTGGTTTAATTTGTGCATAAAAAAGTATTCTGACGTCACAACTGGTCCAGTAAAACAAATACAATATATTTTTGAGGGCCATGAAGAGGGGAGTTTTTCCGATGAAAAAGATGCTACCAATAGAGCTAAGAGAAGGTGGACGCTGGTGATTCCTGTTCTAAAGTGCTCAGGAAGGAAGAAGTCAAGTTCAAAGCGGGTGCCTAGAAAGTGATTAGCGTTGATGTTTTCAGGAAATATAAAAGTCAGGGAAGAAAACAGAAACGAGAGGGAGAACGCATGCGCAGTCGTCCCTGTCAGGATATAGGTTTCTTTTCCCTCTGCCAGCTCGAGTTTTGAGTTCCAACAGTTGCGCATGCGTCGTGATCTGCGAGCGGGGTCCTCGCTCTTTCGGCAGTGGGCGTGCGGCGGCTCTTGGAGGACTCCCAATCGCTTGCGGTTCTCCCGCTGCCCGCGGAGGGAGGGGTGTGGCGATGGAACGGCCAGCAAGCAGAGAGCGACAAGGACCGTGGCTTCTCCCAGGGGGCTCTTCTGCTGGTGCCCGCGCCCCTCCGTCTTCCTCTGCTCGCGGTGAGTGGGATGCCGGGGCCCCCTTGGCGCCTCCGGGTGCGATTTCGCCCTCTTTCCCGACGTTGCGTCGTGACTCTCGAGTAGCTCTTGGGGGAGGGCTGCGCGCTCGCCAGGCGGTTCTCCTTTGCGGCGTCTCTGATCTGCAAGCGCTTTATCGTGCAGGAGCGTCGGCTGACAGATGCTGCAGTGATGAATACACGTGTACGAGTGTCGTGTGAACTGTTCTTCGCTGGGAATACGAGTTGCATTGCTGGAAGCGGGGCACGGCCAAGGCCATTTCCGCACTAGCCGGTTACAGGCCATTTCCGCACTAGCCTGTTATAGCGCGATGATTCCACTTGCAACCTCCTCTGGAATCCTGGGGTTTGCAGTTTCGGGAGGGGCCGGCCGGCCCCTCCGAAACTGCAAACCCCAGGATTCCAGAGGAGGTTGCAAGTGGAATCATCGCGCTATAACAGGCTAGTGCGGAAATGGCCACAGTGCTATTGTTCCGCTTTCATCATCCTCTGGAATCCTGGGCTTTGCAGTTTAGGGAGGGGCATTGAGAATTCTCAGCCAGAGAGCTCTTCGGCTTCAGTAAACCACAAACCCCAGAATTCCACAGCATGTCGAAAGTGGAATAATAGCACTATAACAAAACAGCCTAGTGCGGAAAAGCCCTTTGAGGCTGGGAACTTGCTATCTGTAGGGGTTGCCTGGGCAAAGGTGTGCATAGGTGAGGATAGGGCCACCTCACACATGTGAAGTTATATCCCATTCATTCAGTGGTAGTTCTTCCTGTACACCTGATACCTGCATCTTTCCTGTCTTATTTGTATCACTTTTATTGGTCTTTCATTGATCTGCACTCTTTCATTTTCTCTTGAGCTTTCATTCTCATATATTCATGTATTTATTATTTATTTTATTTAGGGTTGCCAGAGTTAAAACTGGAGATGGCTCCTGTATTTTTAAAGGCTGTATAGAAAAGGAAATTTCTGCAGGTGTTGCTTTTTACCTGGTTGGGTGACAAGCAGCACTTGCTGAAATTCCCTGTTCTAAAAAGCCATTAAAGGTATTTGTTTCATACTGGTAACTCAATATCTTGCTTTTCTACTTTCATGGGACTCATAGATGCATACATTCACACATGCATTTCTTTCTTACCATCACTCCTCAAACTAACTGCTGCAGTAAGGCCACTGTCAGCATGTGCAAGAGGAAGCTTAGCCTTTGTTTCCCAAACTGCAGCTCCTTCCACTTTATCTTTTCACTCTTTATGCCCTAAAGGCATCAGATCCCACCTGATCTTGGAAACTGAGCAAGGTCAACCCTAGTTAGTACTTAGGTGGGAGATCACTGATGAATAGCAGATGCTTTAAATTATTTCAGAAGAAGGAACTGGGAAAACCATCTCAGAGTATGCCTTGTCTAAGAAAACCTGTGAAATTCATGGAGGAGTCATAAGTTGACGGGCAACTTGAAGGAATATACACAAACACAGGTGTAGTAATTGGGTATGGGCAGAAATATTCCTTTTATGCAGCTGGGGCCTTTCCTAGAAGCCTAACTCTAGGGGGTAGGGAAGGCCGTGGACCAGATCCTAAAGTACAGTGGGCACAAATTGGAAGTAGTTTATGGTATAATGTATTTGGGGATGCACAGGCTGGCATATACATTCCTCTGAATTTTGATTGAAGAGAGCCCGTGTGATGTATTGGGTTGCGCATTGGGCTATGAATCTGGAGAAAATTATAGGTTGTTGTGGACTTTTCGGGCTTTGAACCCATGTTTTATTAGTATTTTCTCCTGACGTCTCGCCTGCATCTGTGGCTGGCAACTTCAGAGGATCTGGTGGCATGGAAGTGAGACAGAGCCTTCAACTTTACACTGGAGAAGATTGTTCAAATCCCCGCTTAGCAGTAGGAACTCATTGGGTAACCTTGGGCACATCACATTCTATTAGTCTTAAAAATAGCAAAGGCAAACGCCCTCTGAAAAAATCTTTCCAAGACAACCTCATGGTAAGGTTGCCATAAGTTGGAAATTACTTGACAACAACAACCAATTGATTGTAAGCAACTGAGTCTTTTCTTTTTGTGTTATTGTTGTTAAAATTATTGATTGTTGTTAAAAGAAAAATAAACAGGCTTTCCAAAAGATATATATGAGAGGTAAATATTGGGACAGAAGCTTAGCTATGTCTTTGTCAGAGAAATTCGTCCAATCATTCATTTGGTGCTGAATATGCTGCAATTGTGTGTGCGTATGTGGCTGATTGAATTATGGACCTTATAATTTAACCTGAATGTGTTTCCTTTATACAGAAAATGGTCAGCAACTCTATGAATGCCCAATGTGTCAGCTTGTTTGTACAGACTACCCAGTTCTGCAGGAACATGTTGAACTTCACTTGGAGGAATGCAGCTTCTTAGAAGGTAACTAGAAGGATTTCAGAATAAGAAAAAAAATCATTTTCTACTGATGAAAAATATGTGGTAGGATCAATGAGATGTTGGACCCTACATAAGCATATGCTTTCTTGGCTTTTTCCCTGTAGTGCTAAGTAAAGTGAACCTCTTTGGCCATTTCCACACTACACTGTTATAGCGCTATTATTCCACTTTCAACATCCTATGGAATCCTAGGGTTTGCAGTTTTAGGGAGAAGCATTTAGAATTCTCAATAAACTACATACCCCAGAATTCTACAGGATGTTGAAAGTGGAATAATAGCACTATAACAGCGTAGTACAGAAATGGCCTCTGATTAAAACTTTGTATGTCATGTTAGCATATTATGAAAAATGGAAAAAGTTTCTTGAGTGCCAGAAACTGTACCATTACACTTTCCAGTAGCCAGATATTTGTTGTGGCTAAAACAAGAGTCCTTGTTACTGTGAGAGCAGACTGAGAAAGAAAAATTGCAAGTTCATGAACTGTGAGGAGTTGCTTGAGTAATCATATGTAAGTATACAGCTTAGCTAGATGCCTGTTCAGCATGTCTGTTTAGGACGTTTTGTTCAGTGTTTGGGAACAGTCAGAAGAGCGTCATAAGCGGGGGGGCTGGGGCGAATGATCAAGAAATGTCAAGCTGACAAATGTTGCAATTGTTTATGTAAAAGTATAAAACCTTGGAGAGATGAATGTTCGGGGCTTCTGGTATTTGGAAGAGATTCCATCAGAGCCCGGCCGACTGAATAAACTCTTGCTTTCCAATCCAAGTGTCTCCGGTTCCTGGAATTAGCCGCTACATTACATTAACATCTAACACATACATTAACATCTAACGCAGGTTCTCAGGTATAAAAGGCTGAACATCCTGAGATGGGCTACTCCTTCCTCTTGCCTTGTTAGGTGGGAATGGTAGATATTTGAGGAACACCCTCTAGTGAGAGCAACCCCTGGTAAAGCTAGACTTCATTCCCATAGGTCATGTTTTTCTCTTGCTCCACTTGCAAGAAGCACAACTATAAAATGTGGCTTCGATCTGTCGTTTAGTAGTTTTAAAACACTAATTTAAACTGAATTAAATCAATTGTGATTGTATCATGTGAAAGTAGTTTACATTGCTGCATTCCTATAAATAAACATAGTATGTGCTGTTTATTTCTGAATAAACATGCATATGACTACACTGCAGGTTTAAAAAAGTGCACTTCCCTGAGAAGTGTTGAATATTTTGGGAATAATCAAATGTACCGAACATTCTCCAAGCTGTCAGATTGCCTATAGAGTCAGCCCTCTGCATTCGCAGGTTTCACTATTGCAGATTTGATTATTCATGGATTATTTGTTGCCACCTCTGCTGCCTCCCTATGCCATTTTTAATAGAGACTGCAAGCCTTATGAGACTGAGAAACTGTGAACGAGGCTTGTAAGTCCCTATTAAAAATGGTGTAGGGTAACAGTGAGGTGGCAGTAAGCGCCACCAGCCACCGACTTCTGCCTTGTGAAGGAACCCTGATGCCTCAAAGGAATCCGTGATGTGTTTTTGTGTGTTAAATGTGGTTTGGGAGGGACTGAAGTTATTCACGTTTTTTTCACTTTCATGGGAGTCCTGTGCCCCTAACCCTAGCAAATGTAGAGAGATGACTGTATTTTTCTTTTTCTTTTTTCTTTTATTAATTATATAGCAAAAAACAGAAACAAAAAATTAAAACACCATGTGTTGGTACATAATAGTGAAGCGAGAAAAGAAGAAAAGAAAAACAATAAAAAAAATACAAACTTACATTATTATTTTTCTCTTTTACCCTTAAAATCATAAACTTATTCAGCTTATTCTATATCATACTACTTGTATATTTTTGTTACCTATCTTTAATTCTTATTCTCATTATATTCATTTTTATTATAATAGTTCCATTCTTAATTCTATATTTTTCGCTTCCACTTAAACTATTACTATTACTAAATATAATCGTATTACTTAACGTATCAAACTATCTCTAAAGGTAACCGTTCCCCAAAGCCATTTATCTTTTAACTTATTTTCTTTTTTCTTTTTTTCTTTCTTAACAAAATTAAACATCATATATCTTATTTAATCAATACATCAAATGTTTAACACACACACCTAATAATAATAAAAAAAGAAAAAAAAATGATCCCACCCCCAGAGCGAACTTTTTATTTAATCCACTTTCCAAAATTGCCATTCTTCTTGTGAAAGGGTAGCTTTACCATCTCTTATCAAAGCTTTTTCCAAGAATATTTTCCAAATTTCTTCAAAATCATTCCCTTTTACTAAACCTTTCATATATCTAATTCTATATGTTAATTTATCATTAATTGCAGTTTTCCACACTTCTTTATACCATTCCTCTATTTGAAATTTTTCATTTGTTTTCCATTTTTTTTTGCTATTATTAATCTCGCTGCAATTAGCAAATTTGTTATTAATTCCTTCCTTGCCTGGTGTATTTTTCATAATGTGGTTTAACAATAGGAAGAAATTTGGGTGACCTGGAATTAGCACAGCAGCTCCAGAATGAGGAAGATAGGCAAAGAAGAGAAGAAACAGCAAGAAAAGAAAGAGAAGAGTTTCAAAAGCTACAGGTAAGTAGCTGATGATTTTTCAGTACACATTTCTGCCAACATACTTTGTTAGTGTATCTAGGTAAATATAGGTAAATACAGAAAAAACACCTTGAAAGTGTATGGTAGATTTGCACAATTGTTGTATGCATATAAAAGTAATTTTGTTTGGCACTTGATGGAAACTGATTGAGCTGAGAACCTTTTTTCTTTTGTCAAGATTTATTTTATAAGCTGCAGTATTATAGTTTGGTTTCTTCAACATATAGGCAAATTTGTCAGCCGGTATTCCATAAATAGCAACAATCTGAGAAGAATGCAGGTGTCTAGTGAGGCCTTCTCTCCTCTCTAACAGTGTATGGTAGACTTTCAGGCTGCAGCCCCTTTCCTCATATTGATCTGACCTGTAGGTCCCTGTTTTGCTCTCTGTCAAAAATGTCAGCATGGATGGTGACAATCTGTGGATTTGGCCTCTCAGTTGCATATGGTGTGATTGAATAAAGTGCTGTTGCATCCTCTTAGTCTTTCATCTCAAAGTTCCTACTTATGCCTCAATTTTTGTTTATTTTAAATCTCTTTACCCCATTACTTGATGTATTATTCTTAGTAAAATGACAGTGGGTTGTATTTGATGATAACACAAACAGACTGGTGCAGCCATTCTTTCTTTTCCCCTTTTCCCCCATATAGGGCTGGTGGAAGGTCTCTCTGTCCAATTTCAGGCAATTCCATCCCATGTATTGTAGTTCCATATGACCCAATTCAACAGTTTACAAGGATTTCTCTATCTGCAGTGGGTTCTCAGGGATGCAAGGTGCTGAGAAACTTATGTTAAGTTTCTTGGCATCCCAATCCCACCATACAACTCCAAGGTTGGGACTGAGGTTGTTACAGTTGCCATAGCAAATGAAAGTATAGAGTCATCTGCATAGGTTTAGTCAGTTAAGAATTTGAGATACCTAGTTAAATATAGGGAAGGCATTAGCTGAAAATTTCTGGGGAAATCGGCTTTTTCTCAGAAAAAGACTGAAGATAAAAATCTGTGATGGTTCTGCTAGAATGCTTTTCTCCTTTGCCTGCATTTGAGGATGTATGTCTGTGCATCTAGAAGAGCAAAAAATGAATCTGTTCCAAGCTTTATCAGCATCAGTTCCTCTTCTTGCTACATACTTGTCTATATGCACAAGCCTAAATGGAATGCGGTCTGCTAGAATTTTAGTTTCATTTCATACATGTATTATTCTTTTAAAGGTGAACTTGTCCAATACTATTTGCAATACATTAATTAAAACAGTGGTATCTAAGTTAGCTTTTTTAAAAACTTGTTTTGTCCATAAGCAACTGCAACAGTACATATGACAGTACAACAGCTGGATAATCTTACTCTGAGTCATAAATCTGCCAAAATGGAAGGTACTTAAGCATTCACTTGGGTTATAGTCTGGAATTTCTGCACCACTGGAGGGCCAGGGCTTCAAGCTTGTTCTTGAGTAGCTTAGTAAAGAGCCAGCTCGGTTTGAATTTCCTGTCCCTGTTGTCTCTCTGCAGCTGGTATGCTCAATTTCTGCTGCTGACTCTTCAGAAAATGATTGTAAGTTCTCCATTTGTAACCCTCCCATACTTTCTTACTGTGTTTTTTTTTTCCTTTCTCACAGAAGAGCCATTATAGAACTATTACCCAAAAGATGGAATCACTGCACAGTACTCTACTTGGTAGTGCTAGGAGACCAGTGTCTGGAAGCACGTCAGTCTTCCCTCATGAGCAACCAACTGCTCAGCTTAGCAAAGTATCTTCAGTAGCTCTGTGGTTTCAACCAACAGCCAAGATGAAGTCCTTGGTTGTCTCTGCTGTTTTCAATAATACTTGCTTTTCTTCCTTAGGCTTTATTTTGTAATGAGGAGGTCTGGTGGCCCTTCTTCAGGCAGATCTCTCTTTACAAAGCTGAGTCATATTCCTGACATCCCAGATCCAGTTTTCTGTATTAGAGATTACACTTAACTCTCACTGAGGTAACTAGTTGTTCCTTAACCAACTCACATGATTCTTTTATCTTCCCAATGTACATATAGGTGCTTTCTGAAGCTGGTCTGTATGCCATAACAGTACTTCTAGGGTAACTATTGTGTCAAGCTGCTGCCTTGAGCCTACAGTTCCCTCAGATCTAGTGGTAGCCAACTTGACCAGTGGTGTGGGATAATGGGAGTTCAAGTCCAAGACTGTAGGTGGCACCAGGTGAGGGAAAGGCTATTCTAAGAGCTCTGAGATTTATTTCCCTCCGTACAAGTGTAATTGTCTTTAACAGAGACAGTATGGTTTGGATGGCTGTGGAGGATACAAGCAGCAGTCACTGAAAAAAATGGAAAAGGATGTGGCTTTTGGAAGAATGCAACCAGCTGAATATCATAAGAGGAAAGCTGATATGATGGAATCTTTGGCTTTTGGCATTGATGATGGAAAGACCAAGACTTCAGGTCAGTGATTATAACATGAATTTCCCCAAAAGCCTAATATGAGATGTCTGAAAATTCATTATGGTTTGATATGAGGTGGGCAACTGTTTGGTGTTATGGGGCCACATTGCCGTTCTCCTCATGATAGGTCCACCTTATTGTTGTTGTACCTTCAAGTCATTTCCAATTTGAGATGATCCTAAGGCAAAACTATCATGGAGTTTTCTTGACAAGATTTGTTCAGAGGAAGGTTGTCTTACCCTCCCTCTGGGGTGGGACTTGCCTAAGGTCACCCAGTAGATTTCCATGTCTGAGTGGGGATTCAAATCCTAGTCTCCAGAGTCATAATCCAGTGCTCCAGCAACTACTCCATGCCAGCTCTCATACACAGACAGCAATATTCAGTTGTAAGCAGTTCAGTTGTTATTTAAATGAAATGAAGGCTAGGAATATTTCTGGTAGCAATTATCATGGTGTATATAGTAGGGGTTTTTAAAATGAGAGTCATCATAGCAGTTGGTGGCTTGAAGTAGTCAGTTGGTAAATATATCCAATTTTTTGCTTTTCAAAATATGGTAACCTTACCTTATTCTGTGTATGTGGCACCCTCACTGTCTTCCTTGGGAGTTTATGCTCTCAAAGCATTTAATGTTAATGCTGTTATGTTCCTGCTTAGGTCCACAGCATCATAATGTATTGCATTAAGTCTTTCCTGTAATAATTTGATTCATAAAGCTAATATACTGTTTACCTAGCTAAATTAAACTGGGTGGTGATGTCTGTGAAACAAAAAAGGCTTCTTGCCTTGCCAAATGGTCAAATGCCTTTTATAAGCAGATTTTGCTTTATTATGATTTGGTTCAAATAACTATTCTTGTGGTGACTGCTTTTATCATTCTTTTGCCTGCATGGAGAATTTAAAAAGATAAACATGCTGGCATTTGTTTTTAAACAAAACTTTTGATTTTGCTTCAGAATTTAATGATTTGTCCACTAAATTTTCTTTAATTGCAGATTTCTTAGAGTAAGAATGGGGAGCTTTCAGCTCTCCAGAGGTTATTGGAAAGCAACTCCTGTCAACCTTCACAATTTGTTGTGCTAGCTAGGGCTAATGGGCATTGCAGTTCAGCAACATTTGAAGAGCCACACACCCCTTTCATAGTCTCATTTGGAGCAAGCCAAGATTACTTGCCCAAACCATGCTGGCTGTGTATTCTCTCCAGACTTTGGCAACTTCCCGCTGCCTAGAATACTTTTTCCATCTGGTTTCATCTTGTGAACTGTGTGATGACTACTGAATTTAATCAGTAAGCAAGCTTTTATATGGTATCTTTTTCCCCCCATTCCCTGCACTTTCTTTTCAAAAATTAGGAATTATTGAAGCATTGTTCCAGTATTACCAGAATGAATGTAAAGACATAAAGCATGTGTGGCTTTCTGCAGGAGTGGATCACTTCCACTTTTCTTCTGGAGACAAAGGCTGGGGCTGTGGTTACAGGAACTTTCAAATGCTGCTTTCTTCTCTCTTGAGAAACAGTGTCTATAAAGACTGCTTAAAAGGTTTGTACTTTGGTACAGGATTATATTGCCAGTGCCACACTTGCCAGACTAAAGACTTGCTGACAGTGTACTCTGTTGTTTACCTGTACTGCATACTCATCTTGATCTCTGTGCAATCTGAGTTGAAAATTCATAATAAGCAGGTATAATAATATCATCTGAGGGCTTTTCCCCATAGATAAAAAATGATGCAAAGTTTAATTGACTAACTTTGTTAATTTATAAATTATATGATTCTAGTGAACAAAACTTAAGGTAGCAGTTGAGTAGAACAGTTTCATTTCAAGGACTAACTTGTCAAGAGCAGTAAAAACCTTTTACTAAGTGGTTAACTTGTGCTGATAAGTGATAAGGTTTACGACTGCACAGTTTGAGGAGGAGAGAGTAGAAGAAATGAACAGAGCGAGAATTTTTTAAAGTTATAATATCTGTATAGGAAGAAGGAACTTTAGGAGAAAGAAAAACTTGTACTGAGCTGTATCACTTCAGGGTGTCAGCAGAGACTCATAAACCCTTCTGTCTCCATCGTACACACAAAGATTCCTACATATAAAACTACTATGTTGGGAAGAAAGTAATTATAGTTTGTAGAACCAGTTTCACTGGAATGTGCCTTTCAACATTTGGAGCATTCTTAGCGATGAACATTGTGTGAACTTCAGTGTACGTGTACCATCTTGATGGGGAAAACAGGTCTGAATCAGCCCACTAGTTCATCTCACCATACTTTAGTGGCAGTTCTTCAGTCATCTTAATAAATTGGCACAGACTGTTTCTGTCCTTGCAATGGGGGGTGGGGAATAGTGGCTTTCTATGTAGTGAGTTCATGGCTGAAATGGGAGTTAACTGCATTTGCACCTATGCCACAACACAGTGCCAGATGTAAAGGCTGTTCTGCTGATTTGGTATTAGAAATATTTATATAACCTCACATTTGATAATTGCATTCTTAAAATGTGTTACTTTCATTTGATTCAGTGGAACTGATGCCTGAGTGGGTTCAAGATACATAGGTTGCTTTTGCTCTTAGAAAGTGCTTTTGTTCGGTTGACAGAAAGGACTTTTCCTCCTGTTGCAGACCAACACTGCCTGGTTGGCAGGCAGCAGATTTCTGGCAACCCTGAGTTACTGCTGTTGTAACAACATTTGTTTTTTGGGAGAGAGGTGTGCTTACAGACAGACACTTAGGTATGCCCTGACTTCAGTGCTTGACATTAAAACCCAGGATATTCATGAGGAAAGCATATATCTCAGGAGAGATGGGATTCATCTTCTGGATCAGCTTCCTGTACTTGGATTCTGCCCCTCCTATGAGAGAGGTAGACAGTGTTGAAGATGAGAACTGCTGTTCTGCTAGAACATCTTTCCTCATGTCCCTGCATGCAGGGTGGGTGGAGGCAAACCTAAGATGTTGCTTGGCTATATGCCAGAGAGTTATGCAGCTCCTCATACTAATTAGAATGTTACAGATGAAAGTAGCAATGGCATCTTATTTCCTCAGTCACAGTATTGGGATCAGCATTACTGATTTAATCAGCTTGCACAAATTGTGCTGAGAAGCAACTGCCATTATCTGTTCAGTAAGTACAGAAGATCTCCAGAGACTGTACCTTTATTGTCAAACTGCTCAAATGCAGTTATTCTGCATTACCAAGAGTTAGTTTTCTGCTACTTTCATGTTCTGACAACAGCTCAGTCTAAGTCAAGGTGTTCAGAGACTTTTGATGGTCCATTAATAGCACTTGTAAGAATCACAATATTCAACCCTTTTGAGCTTGGTGACAGGCTTGGTGACTGTATCAGAAGTTAACAATTGCAGCTTGTTTCATTCTGGAATGATTGTAGTGACTGCCCCAATTCAGATCTCAGTGGCAGCTGTTGATTCTTTAAAAGTGAGTTTCATGAATGTGCCTGGTGTAGGAGGTTTTCAGCAATCTTTTTCCAGCCCTGATGGTGTTTGTAAGTTCTTTTCTTTTCCAGTTTTTACGACCTTATGTAAGTTCTTGCAGAGTAGGTGTGCCTTAGCCTGCAAGAGATAGATCTTTCTGTTGTCTGTTTGGGCCTCAGCTAGATAGCTGGGGAGCTGAGGGGAAGCTCTTCCTCTTGGTTTCCTTATCCCTAGAAGTTCTGTCTTTCTTCCCAGGAATAAATACTTCCCATTCTGAAATCCTTCAACAGAAATTTACAGTAAATTCATTTTCCCCCTTTATGACTGCAACATATTGCTCTCTGTCATTTTTTCTAGAGAACTCATCAGTTCCTTGTATTCCAAAAATACAGTCATTGATTGAAGAAGCGTGGAAGGAAGGTTTTGATCCCCAGGGAGCTTCTCATTTCAACGGCAGATTACAGGGTACTAGGGCATGGATTGGAGCATGTGAAATTTATTCACTGTTAACTTCTCTCAGGCTGAAGTAAGTGTGTTCTTTTAAAGGAAATTAGTTTAGTTGATAGCTGTCTGGATACTTTCTTCTTACTCCCATTCTTGCAATCCTTCATTAAAAAAGAAAGAAGGAAGGAAGGAAGGAAGGAAAGAAAGAAAGAAAGGGAGGAAGAGAAAGGAAAACAAGTGGTCAATACTTGTTGATCTGTTCTGCATGTGGAGGCTACCTGGTACTGGAAATACCAAAATTCTCACTAGTGAATGCATACTTTCTTGGCAAGAGCTACATTTTAGTTCAGGAGGATAACAATTATAATTAAAAACAGGCAACAGATTAAAAATAGAAGGAATGATTATTCTGAAAGATGACCTCAAGTGATAAGACTGCTTGGATTTTGGCTTTCTGACAATAGTGACACTAAGAACTTAAGAGGAATCTTTATGTGACTATAAACAGATTAGAACTGGGCCTTGCAACCTTGGGATAAATATGAGATATTGTGAAAGTTACCAACTAAAACACGTAAACTATTTTACAGATGTCAGATCATTGACTTTCACCAGCCAACTGGCCCTTCAGGAACACACCCTCGTTTGTTTGAGTGGGTATTGAATTATTATTCTTCGGATAAGGAAAACAATGCGAAAGTGGTGTGCTCCTCTCGGCCACCAATTTACCTCCAGCACCAAGGTTAGTACAGCTACCTACCTTCGTGCTCTTTCACAAAACATACATGAATATAATGTTCCATTACCATTTTGTATCCATTTCTTTGATACGTATCGTGAAATAATATATCATTACAGAGGTGGTGAAGAATTTGTAATCCTTAGGTGTGTCTGTACACGTTAGTGTATGGATGCTTGATATAGTAAAACCATGTATCCGGTTGACCAACTGAACTTGTTTGCTGTTGAAAGTAGCTTAATGACTATAATCCTGAATACAGGCCTGTAAGAATGAAAGCAATGTAGTTGTGGAGATAGTAGGTATAGTGAGGTACTAGTATGCTATCCCTTGCTACCCATTTCATTGGTCTGAAGATTGAAGATAATTCCTTTTTTATAGGAGAATCATCTCTTATAGTAAAAGCTTCCTGATGGTTTTTTCTCTAGTATGCCCGTATTATGCTTTGCTTGTATGTGCTCTAGATATATATTTGATGTCTTTTGACAATAATATCAATGGCATCTTATCCTAAGTGTTTGGTTTTTCTTTTCATGTTTTCTGTGTGGGGCAGGAAATGAGTAACACAAAATTGGCTTGCAGGATGCTTCTGATCCTTGTGAAAAGGTCGTAAAAACTGGAAAAGAAAAGAGAGGGCAGGGAACATTTGTACTGGTGGAGGAGAATAGTAATGTTCTGAGGAGAATATGGATCTTTTAACAATTTTACAAGCCAGTACAGGTGGATAGGATTTATGATTTAAGTTCTCCCACTCTTGAAGTGCTGCATCACCTTTCTTGCCAGCATAACTTGTTACTCTGAGCCAGATGTCATGACATTATAACCAGTCTGTTTTTCCCTCAGATGTTCTTATAACTGTTCTTTTTTTTTTTTTCCAGTAACATCACCGCTTACTTCAAAACTAGTTGTAGGTGTTGGGTTTTTCTCCACTTTTGTGCTGTAACTGCATCTCTATTAATGTAAACTGGGTGGTATGTTTCTTGAGTGCAGTTGAACAGCTTTGGACTGAACTACTTGAAAAATTATCTGTTCCCATGTAAATCTACTCAACCTTTTAAATGCATTGATGAAGGCCTCTTCCAAGTGCCACTGTCTTCTCTGGTACTACTGGTAAAAGGGAACTCCTTGGCCTGAAAAATCAGAGAGTCTAAAGACACATCTTTTTCAACAAGATTTTGAGTCTACCACTGATTGGATTTTAAGTTTTGATTCATAATGCTGACTTGTCTGGATTTGGCTTTACACTGTTTTAATACCATGTGTTGATACACCATTGTATAATTGGTTGTAAAATTTGGTGGTGGTGTTAACTGCTTTGAACGTAAGTAAATAAGTGAATTCAATAAATAAAATAAATTGAACATGATTATTTGAAGAAGGTTTAGATGTAAATTAAATTTGTATGGCTACCACAAGTAAACACTAAATACTAAAAGAGAACTGTGGGACCAAGATATTAAGATGAGATGCAGTTCTGTGTGGCAATTTAGGACTTTATTAAGGGATTTGTAGTCTGAGCACCACCAAAAAATGCATGCATTCTCTGACATAATTTGTGGTATATTTGTTTTGCATGTGTGTCTAAAATTAGGCCACAGCCGTACTATTATTGGAATAGAAGAAAGGAAGAACAAAAGCTTGTGTCTACTAATATTTGATCCAGGTTCTGTCTCACAAGAAATGCAAAAACTGTTAAAAGCTATTGATGGAAACAGTCTCAGATTGCTTCGAAGATTTGTGGGAGGCTTAAAACATAAACAGTACCAAATAGTTGCCGTGGATGGTGTGCTGTCAGTGGAAGAGAAAACTGTAAGTATGCCGGAAAAGAGTCTTCTGATTAAATGGTGTGAATAAAAATAATAATGCTACATTCTAACTGTCCTTGTTTTTCATTTATAAGGCTCGTAGGAAGGCTTCACAACTTTTCACAGCTCAGAAGATTCCTTGAAGTAAATAAATAAAAACCCTGAAGAATGGCAGTGGGAAAAAGTTGCCGGAGAGATTTCTAGTATGTTCACTTAGGCTCTTGAGCAGTGTACATGCTATCTTTTTGATCATTTCACAATAAATGTTGGAGGAAAAGCAAAATCTCTGAGTGATTTCTTTGTGATACCACATTATGAACAGTACCATCAGCATGTTTAAATTACCAACACAGGGTATGCAACTTCCAACAGTCTGGTGAAACAAGTTTTTCACTCTCCAGGAGCTACTGGAAGCCACGCCAGGCCTACTGTTGAATATGTTCTTTTAAAAATTGAATCAGAAATATTCAGAAGTTCACATCTGGTTGTTCTGGATGAATACTGTCCTGTTTTAGAACAGTACAACTGCTCCTGGAAGCCTTTGGGAATGGTAAAATCAACTTCTTTATAGGAAAGTTGATTTTCATCACAGGGGGTTCCAGTTGGGACTTGTAGATAGCAAAAACTGCATTGGAAATCACAAGCAGGCCATGGAGGCACTCTTTGCCCACCCTTGAAATATACAAAGGGTAACAGTGCTAAGATGCTTTCTTTGTTTCATAGGGGTGAAAGCTGTGCGTGCTAAAACATAATGAATCCATTAGTGATTTTTTGTAACTCAGATTTCTGACCCATAGTTGAGTCCAACCACATACTAAATAGCCAAAGATACAAGCATTGTTTTAACTATGATTTTTATGGAAATATACTTCAAGGTTATCATGGCAACAACAGCAATTGGCCACATTCCCTGACATGATTCGAACATGAAGCCTTAGGGCAGGGAATTGTCAGATTACCAGTTTATAAGCTGCTGTGGGAGCCTTGTGGAAGGGTGGGGTATACATGCTCTAAATAAATAGCAATAGCATGTGTATTTCTAGACCGCTTATCAGCTAAGTGCTCTCTAAGCAATTTACAATGTATTAGCTAATTGCCCCCAACAAGCTGGGTACTCATTTTACCAACCTGCAGAAGGATGGAAGGCTGAGTCAACCTGGAGCCTGGCAGGATCGAACTCACAACTTTGTGGCTGCAGTACTGGTATTTAACCACTGTGCCACCCAATTGGGATACAGTGCTCTCTTACCCCAGCAACTGGAAACATGTCACTCTATTGAGTGAATTCTCATTCCATCTTGTTTCAATAACTTGTCACCCATCTAGACATATCCTGTCAATTCCATGATATTCCAGCTGAAGTCATTTAAAGAAAGATTGAGGAGTGGTGCTTTGTTCTTTTGGTGCCAGTAAATAATTGGAACTCTGTTCCCTTTTATGATCAATCCACTGTCAACTTTGTGGGCCACACACATCTTGGTTTCCATTTCCCACACACAGCAGGCCCTTTCAGAAGGTTGCAACCTTTGTCCTGGTGGATTATTGAATGGGTACTGAGCAGGGACTATTGTATCACTCTTGCAAGTCATCAGACACAATTTTAGGCCCTAAGTCAGTGTGGGTAAACAAATGCTAAACAATGGCAGGTGAGGCTGAGCCTTTGGCAATGCCCCATGGGGCAATCAGGGCGTAGACATTGTTGAGGCAGTGATCCTTGGGACAGAAATGCTATGAGCACCTGTCTTCTATGTTTAATTGAAGGATTGGTAAAGGTAAAAGCTGCCCAGAATCTGCATGTTTCACAACAGTGTAATTGGCTACAACACTTACCTGTTTATGTTTGGGAAATGGTCTGTGTAACTGAAGGCAATAATTAAAAGAGTTTAGGGTGTACATTGTATTTTGAGTCTTGCTATTCATTATGAGGTGTACAGACTTGTGTATACTGAAGCTGCTTGTAGCAGCCTGCTTTTGTATATTTTAGATACTGCTGTGGTTTTTTCCAGGTCTTCATTTCCATCTTTAAAATAATGCACTACATTCTACAGCAGCCATTCCTGATGGAAGCTTGATTTTTCATTCACCATTCTTTGGTTCCAGATCGTTCTATTCCCCAGCTGCTTTTGCCCTGCTGAATTCCATTATTACAAGGAGTGATAATCCATCCAATAGCTGAGATAACTTCAGAAACTATGTCACTTCCATTTGCTAGCAGAAATAAAAGCTGTTTGGGTGTCCGCTTTACCCAAAAACTGTGCTTGACTATCATTAAAATTTGATTTTAGTGTTTTGCTTCTTGCTAAAATGATAGGCTACATTAGGATTTTTTTGTTGTTGTTTTTTTAATAACTCCATTTAAAAAAGGGATCTTGTTCTCAACCATCCTTGGGAACTGATGATTGTAAAAATAGCTAGCATTGGCTCGGCCCTTTTGGACCTTAGCATCCATCTGTCATTCTGGGCTAAAGGGAAAGGAGCAGGGACTGTTCTGGGGAAGATTGGAGAGATTGTGGGATCAAAGTTATCAGTTTACCTATTACAGAGTTTGCCAGGGCTCCATAACAATGCTTTACAATAACTACAAAGCACATTGTTTATGGTTAGGAAATGACCTGTGTAATGAAAGGCAATAAATGATGTAGTCCAAATGTAGTCCGAGTTATTTTACTTTCACCCTTCCTCACTTGCGAATTTTTACCATCTACATAGTATCTTCTATTTGTAATCACCTCACATAGTCCTACTGCTTCTTCTGACTTTTCTGCCCACACATAAAATCCATTAAAGAAGAAATGACACTATGTATGGATAATGTTTAGCGGCCAGCATCTGAAAGTAGCCTTTGTGCCACCACCAGCATCATCTTGTGGATTTACTTGCAACAGAAGGGAAGATGATGACAATACATTGGAATGGAAGCCGGAGCCAGCTCTTAAAGTTCAGTATTGTCATGTTACTATTACCTGTTTCCAAAAAAGGCAGGAAAGAGACTGACTCACAGATGACCAGGAATGATTCAAACACTAGACTTATATTTCAGTTACTTAAAGGAAAGCTGGGATCTAAACATTTCAAGTAGTGCCATTCGAAAGTTCTATGGTTTATTGTTATGTGTGTATGTACCGCAACAGAACACTATGGCAAAGAAGTGCTTCTAAACATGTGATACCAACTGATGCCAGTTTCTATTGTAACTGAAGAATCCAATAAACCCATGACACTCTTGAGTGTCTTCTTATGTCATATACTATTCAGTACTCCACCCCTGCTAGGCAATTCAGTATAGTACACAAAGTCATTAAACGATATTCTTTTGCAACTACCTTTACATTGTGAAATAATATGAACATGTGTCCCTCAATGAACTACCTTTCCACCAGTTGTAAGATTTTTTTCCTGTAAGGCCTTTAATAGGCTGCAATAGGCCTTCACTAAATAGTCAAATTATCAGCTGTTATAGAATCATAGAAATGTAGAGTTAGAAGAGACCACAGGAGCCATCCAGTCCAACCCCCTGCCATGCAGGAACACCCTTAAAGCAATCCCGACAGATGGCCATCCAGCCTCTGCTTAAAAACCTCCAAAGAAGGAGACACCACTACACTCCAAGGCAGCATATTCCAGTGCCGGACAACCCTGACCATCAGGAAGTTCTTCCTGAGGTTCAGGTGGAATCTCCTTTCCTGCAGCTTGAATCCATTGCTCCTTGTCCTGGTCTCTGGAGCAGCAGAAAACAAGCCCACTCCCTCCTCTACCTGGCATCCAATATTTAAACATGGCTGTCATGTCCCCTCTTAACCTTCTCTTCTGCAGACTAAACATACCCAGCTCTCTAAGTCTATCCTCATAGGGCATGGCTTCCAGGCCCCTCACCATTTTGGTCGCCCTCCTCTGGACTTGCTCCAGCTTGACCATGTCCTTCTTGAATTGGGGTGCCCAGAACTGGACACAGGATTCAAGATGAGGTCTAACCAAAGCAGAGTAGAGTGGTACCAGTACCTCCCTCGATCTAGACGCCATACTCCTATTTGATACAACCAAGAATTGCATTGGCTTTCTTGGGTGCCACATCACACTGCTTACTCATGTTCAGCTTGTGGTCTATTAAGACTCCTAGATCCCTTTCACACGTACTGCTATCCAGCCACATGTCCCCCATCCTATATTTCTGTATTCCATTTTTTCTACCTAAGTGTAGGACCTTACACTTCTCTCTGCTGAATTTTATTTTGTTCGCCTTGGCCCAGCTCTCCAATCTATCCAGGTCATTTTGAATTTTGATCCTGTCCTCTGCCGTATTAGCAACCCCTCCCAATTTGGTGTCATCTGCAAATTTGATGAGCATGCCCTCTATTCCTTCATCCAAGTCGTTGATGAAGATATTGAACAGCACTGGGCCCAAGACAGAACCCTGTGGCACCCCGTTAGTCATTTCTCTCCAGGATGAAAAGCAGCCATTGGTGAGCACCCTTTGGGAACGGTCAGTCAACCAGTTACAGACCCACCTGACAGTAGCCCTGTCCAGCCCACATTTTACCAGCTTCTTTGCAAGAATGTCATGGGGAACTTTGTCAAAGGCCTTACTGAAATCGAGATATGCTACATCCACAGCATTCCCTTCATCTATCAAGCCAGTAGCTCTATCATAAAAATTAATACCAAAACATTAATACCTTGACCTGTTTGTCCATCTATTCATAAGCAATAGTCCCTATAAGAACGGATACAGCTGACAAAAGCCTTTTCAAGTAGAAATATTTCCACATGTCTGCAGAGTGTGAAAGTTCTTCCTTGCCTTCTTCACTTCAAACTACATGTTAAGCTAATAATGTCTTAAGGTGAAAAGCGTCTACTAACATCACCTATCTGGCTTGAGCCTAAGCTTGTTTCCTACGGAAAATGCTCCCCTATTCCCCACAATCAGTCTCCCAAGTAGGGTTACTAGAAAGAATACCTTTCATAGTAAAAAGAAACTGTGGGAAGAGTATTGATGACAGAAAGAAGGGTGAATTGATTTAGTATCATTGAAATTATTGACTGCCACAGAAAACACTCATTTAAATCATTGTATCCAAATATAGTTACCCCAATACTACTTCATATGATTTTAAGCAATGATGCAAATTGGATCGCTTCAATATATTTGCAATTCAGAACAATTTACAACATCTATGAGGGCATCATTTGTATAATTTTCAGAGATAACTTTCTACTTATTTAGGAAATAGTGTTATAAGATATATTCATTACTTGTGTCTGGCTGCAAACGATCCAGACTTTAGGGGAGTGGTAAGTAGTAAATCACTGTCTTTCAACAGCATTTACTCCTAAATTCAGATGTTAATCCCATCTACAGTAGACCCAGTGAACCAAAGTGAATTTAGGAAATCTAAACTTGCATAACTTCCAATAATTCTGTTCTGGATGTGACTAAGGCCTGGACTGAGGCATTAGTTACTTAAACAAGATTTCAACTGTTACATAAGATTTCACATATGCCTTTGTAACATTGCTGTGTGATATCTGTCTTTAAAAACATACATACTTATATAGCCCTTCTGTGAACATCTTAGGATTTTACACAGTGGTTATACCCAGGATGTTCCCCAAAGAGCAGATAGGGCATCAGACACATAAGCCATCAGGTAACAGATAAAGGTGTTGAATCTTGAACCAAGCACCTAAAAGCCAATGCTTAAACCACAACAATTCTGCTGACTTCCTCCAAGTTTTTAAAAAAACATGTTCCATTTTTAATTCTTAATCTCAAAAGTAAATTAATGTGTTAAAATTGTTAAAATTTCTACAAAATTTCAGTTTTCACAGTCTGCCTTTCATTTCTATCTGTAGACTGAAAGAGAAATAGGAGTTTCCTGGTTTTTCACATTTGGTTGTAAGTAACTCGAGTGTGTCAGAGGCATTAATTTGTATAACATTAAGTATAAGTTTAGCTAGCTTGTTAAGTAATGATAAGATTTAGTCCTAATTGTTATTTTTATACAACAGTAAAGGGACAATAAAGTTCTAATTACTGTTTTAAATGTGTTAAAAGTAACTCAGTATTTTGATAGTTTTGTTTTGTTTTACAAAAATAAAGTCTAGAAATCTGTTTCTTTCTCTTTATCATGGTTTTTATCTACCCTTCAGGAAAGTGGTAAGGTATTCTGCTCTGGGTCAGAATCAGTTCAGAGATGCTTTCTTCTCAAAATAAAAAGTGACAGCTTTAAGTATAGTACTTTAAATGTGTGGTTAACAGTTTGACCCTCAGTCCCTGAATCTTTTCCTGGGTATGGAGAAAGAGAATAATGCGGGTATAGATAGATGTATTCTGCATTATGCATAATCAGATATTCTTAAGTAGACGTTGTGCTGTGAATAGTATCTATGCCAGTATACTACTTTTATTATTTTTGTCCACAAGTGGCTCCGAAAAACCACACCTGCACAGACACACATGAACACTCAAATTATTGTCTGAACACCAGAATAGCAATGCTTGAACCTTGTATGTTTCAGGATAGTTTCTAGTTGTTTATACCATACTTTGCATTCTGCTTCTCATCTGTGTAAATATTAGTTTAAAGAAGGTTCTTCTGGTCTACCTGCCCAACACAGAGCTTCCAGCTTGCCAGATACCTTTAGTATTCTATAATACAAGCTACAGAGAGTTGTTAGGGGTTTTAGGGTAACTGCTCTCAGAAATTTGTCTAGATTATTTTTTTTTTTACATTAGGAATATGCAGTAGTTAAGCAAATGTACTTCAGGATCAAGGGAACAGATTTGAAATATAAATTTTCACTGTAAAAGAGCTTACTCAGTTTTGGGCTTTATGATGAGCACAACTGCATGTTACCAGAACTCTCAATCAAGCATTTGTCACTCAGGGGAAAATGCCTTTTCCCTAACCTTCCCTCATGCACTTGGATTTGCCATCTATTATGGTTGTTCAAGCAACCTACTGCCTTGCAAATTACACCAGAGTGTTAGAGTGGTGACCAGTATCCAAAACTTCTTCACATTTGTGTCAATATCAAATCATATAAACTAAATAAAATCACTATTGCTACCACTACAACAACTATACATTTTTTTGAGAGCTCTTCCTCTCTGCCACTTTTTATAGCTGGAGCTACTCCTTTTGCATGCTGTTGCCTGCCCTTTACTACCCTATTCCATTCTTCCCAGGATCCATAGAAATGGGACTGGGGAGCACAGGTGTTTCTCATTAGCCCTTCTATCTCTTAGCCAAAAATAGATGCAAGTTTCTTTTCCTCAAAAGAGCCAAAATCAAGATTTATGTGCCCTACAAAAAATAACAGGTCCTAAATACTCTAAAGGCATCAGATGCTGTCTCATTCTGGAAGCCAAGCCAGGTCAGCCTTGGTTAGCACTTTGGTGGGATACTGTCAATGAATGCCAGGTACTGTAAGCTGTATTTCAGAGGAAAGGACTGGCAAGTTCTGAGTACCGGTACCCCTTACTTAAGAAAACTTTATGAAATTCATGGGGTTGCCTTCCCATATAGACAACTAAAAGAAAGGTTTATAATGGATAAGAAATCCGTTGGATTTGAAGAAAAAGAGAATAAGCTAGATAAAATTCTGTTGGGAAACCAAACTAACAGAATTTCCAAATTATATAAAGTGCTATTAACGAGATAATCGGAATTAGAACAGATCAAAGAACCTGTGATAAAGTGGGTACAAAATATTTGACACAATATAGAATGGGTTAAATGGGAGAAAATATAGGCTAAAGATATAAAATTCACATTGTGCCTGAACTTGAGAGAAAACGTTTATAAAATGATGGTACAAGACACCACAGAAATTGAAGAAGATAACTCACGAAGGAAGTGGTCAGTGTTGGAAATCTGGAAAAGAGATTGGAACGTATTTTCTTATGTGGTGGACATGCCAAGTGGCAAAGAAATATTGGAAGAAAGATTACAAAGATTCTGAATATAAAATATGAAATGTCCACAGAAATATATTTGCTGAATATAATTGGACAAGAAGAATGGAGGACAAAAAAGAAAATCATACTTTACTTAGTCATAGCAGCAAGTCTATGTTATGTGCAATGTTGGAAAAGAAAAGAAGCACCCTCAATAGAGGACTGGGAATTAAAAGCATCAGACCTATTGGAAATGGAGAAGTTGTCAAATCTGATGAGAGGAGCTTCAAATCAACAGTTTGGAAAGTACTGGAAGCCAGTTATAGAGTGGGTAAAAGGAAGGCATCCATAGTAACAGGACAGACAATATGACAAGTTTGGTTATAGCAGTTCTGGTTTAAAAGGGAGATGAACTGAAGAATTATAGGATTTTATTAGATAATGTGTATCAGATAACAACAGTCAATATATACTTAGACAAGTGAAGTTTTCTTTTGGTATTAAGAACCCTTAATATAAAACAATCAAATCTAGACACATAACAATAAAAAAGATAATGCACAAATTGTAGGTTCGGTTGAAACATCAGAAAGCAGGTCAGACTTGAAGAAAGCATAGATAAAAGGATAGTAGGTAGAGGGAAAGGGGATAGAAAGGGAGGATGGGGTGAGAGAAGAAGGGAGAGAAGATAAATTTCAACACAAAAGACAATAGATTAAAGGATGGGAGGGTTTGGAGGGAGGGGAGTAGAGGTTTTATATATTCAAAATATTTTTTTAATTAAAATACATACTTTTTACATACATCTTTACTCTTGACATATTCTTTTTTTATTGTATAGATAAAACAACAAAAGGGAAACTATCTTTCGTTGTCTCTCTATATATTCAAAATATCTGATAAAATTCAAATCTCAATAATTGCACTTAGTGTATGCAGATAATTTATTTTCGATAGATGAAACTAATTGCGTAAACAATGTAATATTGAGATATGTATTACTAAATGTTTGGCATAAACATTATTTAAAAAAAAGAAATTCATGGGGTTGTCATAAGCTGACAGGTAACTTGAAGACAGATACACAGACGAAGTTACAGGATTGATCAGGAAAGGTAGAAATGCTGAAGTCCAGCTAATAGCAGCCAGAGAAACAGAGCCATATCTTCCCTCTCTGCTGAGTGACTCAAAGTTCTGTTCTACCAGTGGAGCCATCCAATGAGTCAAAGGTTATAAGATTAACAGTGAAGCTGTCCAACAAAGAGTGGCAGGAGACACAGGTGTTGCTTCATAGAAATAAAATATAAACTAAGCAGGTGTATAGGTGATGTTACTGATCTCCCCCTTTCCAGATGAAGTTCTAATCCTGAGCCTTTGAAGAGTCTAATCTCACTCTCACAAGTAAGGATTCGGAAGAGCTCCTAGATGGGGATGCCACCTCTACCTCTCATGAGGTTGCAGTGCTCATATTTGTGTTTAGGCATAGGGTCTGCCTTGGTGGTTTAGTGAAGTAATTGAAGCAGTAGGATGAGTTGTAATGCAAAAGCACAGCAAGTTTGCTTTCTGTTGCTCCAGAGGGGAGGATAAAAGCAATGACCTAAAAGTTAAGAGCCAAAACTCAGAGGCAATTGCACTTTAATTAACACTAGCAAGAACAGCTGATTCATTACTGCCACCCCTTTTAGTCTCCTTAATTGGTGGGTGTACTCTCTGTAATTTAGGTTAGAAAATTAGGACTCCAAATGATCCAGTGAGCTGCCATGGAGAGAGGAGGCTCTTTTCTGCAGAAAATCCCCTCTCCTTGTTGAGGTCAGTCAGAATAGAAGGTGACAAAGCTGACATGTTTGTCCTGTCCCTTGCATTTAGATAATGTGTGCTTTGCAATTGCCTTAACAGGTCTCATGTGATTTGCAGATCATGATAAACTATACATATGTTTTCATATGTATAGTTGCTAGTATATAAAAAGCATTTATGCCTTGCATGCAGTGCTAGTATATAAAAAGCATTTATGCCTTGCTAGTATATAAAAAGCATTTATGCCTTGCATGCAGTGAAACTAACATGTCCTGGCCACCCACAGGGTGTGGGGGAGGAAGAAGAGGAGGGACATGGGAGGAAGTGGAATATGGCGCAATAAACTGGGCTAACATTTTTCCAGACAACCCCAAAACTGCCAAAAAAGTATATTTAATAGCAAAACAGTGTATCACATCTTGTTCCGATACATTCCAAATACATGAATGAATAATGAATGATTAAAGATGCAGTGAAAGCCTCAAGATTAGACTAATTACTGAACAAAGCATTAAAGGTACTGCTTCCTAGCCAACATGAAAAAAGCAGATACTACAGAGAGGCTTCAGTTTCTTGAACCTTGAGGGCCATTCCTGCACTAGCCTGTTACAGCGCGATGATTCCACTTTCAACATCCTCTGGCATCCTGGGGTTTGCAGTTTCGGGAGGGGCCATCCGGCCCCTCCCGAAACTGCAAACCCCAGGATGCCAGAGGATGTCGAAAGTGGAACCATTGCGCTGTAACAGGCTAGTGCGGAAATGGCCGAGGAAACATGCTTCCAGCAAACTTTTAGTTTCACAGGAAAATTACAAAGCCGTTTTCAAACTACTTGCAAATGACTTGGGGAGGGGTAGACAATTCTCCATCAGAACAGAATCTTGAGCAACCCAAAAACATGGATGCGCGACATACCCATCACCCTGCACAGTACAGGTTATCAGGCCTTTTTTGATTTCAGGTAAGGGGGCTGGATCGGTGGGTACTCGGTGAACTTGCTAGAATAAAGGGCAAGGGCCCACTTAGGGATGGAGATGAACCTGGGAATAAGGCGGAAAAGGAGGGACAGCTTGGGCATCAGTTCTGTAAGTATCTCGCGGACCGAAATGTAGTTGAAGACGTCCCTCCCGTCCACATCCTTGAAGTGGTAGAGGCGCGCCAGGTCCGGGCTGAGGAGGACTTTGCCCGTGTGGCGCATGACCTGAGGGTCGGTCGCCAGCCCCACGA
Organism: Ctenosaura bakeri; assembly: GCA_948474755.1. Taxonomy (NCBI): domain Eukaryota; kingdom Metazoa; phylum Chordata; class Lepidosauria; order Squamata; family Iguanidae; genus Ctenosaura; species Ctenosaura bakeri. Next base: position 73,750 of record CAOLHI010003752.1, on the reverse strand, counting down.
CGCACTTCCCGCTCACTTCGGGGGACTCTCCCATGGCGGCCAGTTTGTCCTTCAGCTTCTTCACGAACGCCGAGGCGCCGCTCTGAGCCTCCTTCTCCAGGCTCTCGGTGCGGACGAGGCCGGGCCACAGCGCCACGCACGCCACGCCGAAGGGGCGCAGCTCGACGGCGCAGTCGGCGGCCAGGCGGTCGCAGGCGGCCTTGCCCACCCCGTAGGGGACGTCGAACATGTAGCGCATCCCGCCGGGCGAGGAGATGACGACCACCAGCCCGCGCCCGGCCGGCACCATGAGGCGGGCGGCGTGGACCGAGCAGAGGTAGTGGCCTCGCAGGCCCGCGTTGTTGACCTGGTCCCAGAGGGCGGCCGAGCTCTCCCAGAAGGGCAGGCCCATTTCCCCGGTGATGGCGCTCACGCCGGAGAAGGCGTTGTTGACCAGCACGTCCAGGCGGCCTTCTTGCTCCTTCCCGACGCGCTCGAAGAGCGCCGCCACCTCCTCCTCCCGCGAAGAGTCGCACACCACCGGCACGCACTTCCCGCCCCGGCCTCGCACCTCGGCCGCCGTCTGCTCCAGGGCCTCCCGGTGCCGCGCCGTGATGTAGACGGTGGCGCCGGCCTCCGAGAGCTGCAGGGCGATGCCCTTCCCGATGCCCCGCGAGGCGCCCGTCACGACGCACACTCTCCCGGACAGAGGCCTGGCGGAGCTCGCCATGGCGGCGGCGGCGGCAGGAGGGGGAAAGGGAGCCGCGGAAGGCGCCCGACGGCCCCGCTCACCGAGGAGGAGGCGGCGGCGCCGGAGTCGGTGGCTGGGGGAGGCTCGGCTGCGCGCCTCTCGGGGCGCCCGGCTTAAATGCCCTTCGCCTCCCCGTCGCCACTCCCGCCAGCGAGAGAGGCGGGGCTGCGTCCCTTTGGCGGAGCTGGTCGGCTCGCTCTCCGGCTGCCAAGGCCTGGAGCGTGGGAACGGCTGCGGCTCTCTTTCGGCGGTTGTGCAAGAACAGGATCTGTCTGTCACCTTTTCCGCACGAGGCTGTTCTAGCGCGATGATTCCACTTTCAACCTCCTCTGGCATCCTGGGGTTTGCAGTTTCGGGAGGGGCCGGACGGCCCCTCCGGACGGCCCCTCCCGAAACTGCAAACCCCAGGATGCCAGAGGAGGTTGAAAGTGGAATCATCGCGCTAGAACAGGCTAGTGCGGAAATGGCCACTGTTATGAAAGTTTGTACAAATTCTGGAGTTTGTAGTTTCCTGAGGCCAAAGAGCTCTCTGGATAAGAATTCTAAAGGTCTCTCCCTAAACTGCAAACCCCAGGATTCCAGAGGAGGTTGCAAGTGGAATCATCGCGCTATAACGGGCTAGTGCGGAAACGGCCACTGTTATGAAAGTTTGTACAAATTCTGGAGTTTGTAGTTTCTTGAGGCCAAAGAGCTCTCTGGATAAGAATTCTAAAGGTCTCTCCCTAAACTGCAAACCCCAGGATTCCAGAGGAGGTTGCAAGTGGAATCATCGCGCTATAACAGGCTAGTGCGGTCCAGCAGAGAGCCGAGTAGGAACAACTCCAAATGCTGGGGTGTGTGCTTTCCTTCTGCTTAGCAGCTCTTTGTGCAGTATAAAATCTAAACGAGGAAAAGGATGCCTGTAATGTTCCTAATACTGTATTTGTCTTCCACCTTTCCTCCAGAGAATTCAGTAAACAGCAAGGAGGCCCCCCTCTCCTTTTATCTTTCCTGTGAGGTGGATTTAGCTGCAAGTTTACAGTCAACGCCCTCCAGTTCAACATGATAGCAGAAGAATTTGAACTGTGGTGCAAATGCCAGGCATGATATCAGAGCTGCACCCTTCCTGCTACTTGGCCTGATCATATCATGACTTTTTTTTCTAAAATGAAAACAAAAGTCTAGCATTTTTTTTTAGAAATGTTGAGGGAGGTATATTGAAAAGAAAAAAAATCTGGGACAGATATTCTCAGTCTGAATCAGGGGACTGAGCAAATTTTTTGATAATGATTTTTCTCCCAGGTCCATCGTTTTCCCTTTTGATCTGTTCCCTCAAATACAATAATTTATTTATTTTTAAAAACTTTTACAAAATAAATAGTATTTATTTGCATTAATGCTTTCTCTTTCCCATTCTGTATTTGTCTGTCCAAGAAGATGAGAAACGGGAAACAAAAAAGACCATATACCTGAAAGGATAAATGGAGAGAAAAAGAACTGTTAAAGTAGAGATGGAGAAAGTATAGCCTCTGGAGACCCCCCTTCAAACCTCCTAAACACTTTAATTTGGGGGGGGGATCCCTCTAATTTGGTGTGATTTTTTTTCACCTGTAGTGTGGCCCTTGGGAAGCAAGAGGGATAAAAATTGTCTGCAGTTGCCCAATGCTGCAGAGTTAGGACTATGCAGTAACAAAATAATTTTATATGGTAAAATGATTTATAGATTGTAGCCAAATACCACTGGATGAGTTATGTTGTTTTGCTTCTGTCTATTGATTCTTATTTCAGGAAAGAAGGTATCTACGTGAAGAACAAAGGCTTTGACTATTTCTTGATATGCTGAAAGCACAGGTGGAGGGAGAGGAGAGTCATTCATAAATAACTTTTCAAAGTGGTTATGCATGGCTTTACACATTGAACAACCATGGATGTCTTCTGAGCTTCTTGTGAATTTGCAGAAATACTTAGCATTGATTTGTAGAAGCATTAAGTATTGCTAATGACTGTTCAATATCAAGTGTTGTGGATGATGGCTGTCTGTTTGGGAACCCCAGTGTTCTTCATGTTCCATATCAATGTCTGTTGCCTCCAGAGACAGCAGGTCTCTCACCACTGGCCTCCAAACAGTCTGTTCTGTATTAATGAAAGAATAATTGTGATGCCCCCCCCCCAGAAGCACCCCCACTGAATTCCATGTATGCCATGTAGCCTATGTGTTAAATCAGACCCTTTCAAACATATCCTTCAAATTTGGTATAAATCTGTCCAGCTCTTTTTTGCTGATGTTGATACAGCAAGAAACTTTATTTTATTTATGTAGGTGCATGTTTTCACTTGTTAATTTTATTGAGAGATTAATTAAATGTTTTGTTTCTACCTATATCTGTTTTAATTTGCAAGCCACCTTAAATGCTGGCTGGGAGACGAAGTGGGGCAGGGGATGAATAAAGTGAACCATAACAGCATCTCAGGCTGTTTTGCACTGCACAAATATAGCACTTTAACTGACCTCGCTGCACCCTATGGAATCCTGGAATTTATAGTTTAGTGATAAACTAAACCTGTTATCAGACCACACACACTCCAGATCAGATATGGTTTAATTGGTAAAATATAATTATTTGGCAAAATACATTAATTGATGTTGATGTAAAATGGATCCTGAGGGACTAGAAGGTTGAGCTGGGCAGAGGAAAATTACTGACTGAACATGTGTGCTGCAAAATAGGTCAGAAGATCCTCTCTTGGAATAGCCAAGGTCATTGTCAGACAGATTACCAGGTAGTTCCGGAGATAATAGGCTTAAGTTGAAGTTGTAACATTGGATACCACACAATAGCAAAAGAAAGTTCCCATCAAAACACTTTTCAGCCCTTCTTCCTTGCACCTGGATGTTTACTTGTATTGTTCCCTTACCTGTCTACAATTACAGAGCTATTACAACAGATATTAACTTCTTTTTCACCTGACACTTAAGACCATTAACTCCATCCAGACCCCATTGTCCATGTGGCAACCTCCATTGTTTGCTCAGCCAGAGAGTCATTCATATCCATTTCCTCCAGGTAGATTTTGGGTATACCTCCCACACACACACACCTGTTTTGAGCAGTTTGGTGCAATATCTTGCTTGCTGAACACCATGTTGTCTCTCCTGTTCCTGACTGAGTACTGTCCTTAGGTGCTAGTGTAAGCCACACCATAGCTTTCTTTGCTGCTCTCTGGCTCAATAATTACTGCCCATTCCCAGAAAACTCCTCTATCTACAGCTTTCCTCCCTTTGTCCTTTTGTTAGCTCTTGTGCAAGTGTCTGAGTGTTTAGATCTTTTGTGTGTGGAGTGAACTTTTAATAAAACACATTTTAACTCATTTTGGAATGTCTGGCTGGTTCTTTTCTGCAAGACCCTGTAAAAATTGGTGGAAAGATTTTGTTAGGTTACCATCCCCACACAGGCCTCCTAATTGAGTTAATTAATTCCCCATTGTCACATGGAGGTACTGGTATCATGGATAGAACTCTTGAGTCACCCGCATTTTGGGGTAACACTCTAGTAGAAAATTCTAAATATCTCACCAAACTCCACAGATGGAGTCATGACAGTTAAAGTGGTATGCAATTTCCAAGAGATCATATGTGCTCGCTCATACTAGTAATGAGAGTTCATCACATAGTCATATTGGTCAATTTATCAATATACTACTAGAACCAGGATGTAAAATATATAGCATACAATCTTGGCCTCAAGGATGCAACATCTAGTTTGAGGCTAGAGTACAGCACCTTGGGTAACTTTTAACATATGGAATAAAATCCAGAGTGTATTATTATGTCACTGATCTGTGAGCTGTCACTGCTTTCAAAAACCCTGGGAGAGAGGCCACAGAAATATAAAGACCGAAGCTGCCTTAGATTATCTATCTGTCTCTGTGCTGACTGGCAGCGTTTCTCAAAGGTTTCAGGTAGAATTCATGCCTAGGTAGAATTCATGCCCTTTAAATTGAAGGAATTGATATGCTCTACCGCAGAGCACAGGTCCTTCCTCATAGTCATTAAAAAAGGACAGTTCCCTTTTTTAAAAATCATAATTGTACATCTGTGTGATCCTTGGATTATAATATTAATTGAATGACAGATCCAGAGATTGAAGAATGATCACTCTGTGGACCAATATACTGCTTAAGGATACATTTGGCATCTAGGAATGTGTTTAGATGTGCCATTCTCATCTCTCTCCCCCATTTACTATACTTACTTCACTGCTGAAAATGGCCATGCTCAACTTCTAAGCAGAATGTTGGTATCCCTGAATACTCTCACGTGTGGATTATTGGGTGAATGCAGAGTCCAGCCTACACTGAAACTGTTTGCTGCTCTACCCATTAGGCTTTATATCATTTGGTTTTCCTTTAGGTGGCATTGTTTGAATACTGGCAACACCATGGGGTCATTACAAAACTCCCATTTTGATTGATGACTGAAACAAAGCATAGGAAATCTTTTAACTATTTCAGTGTCCTCATTACCCATGGTAAGGTTATGTAAATCATCTGTGGTCATTATTTATCTCTTCTTAATATTCAGCTGTAATGCTGCTTTTGCCCTTTCTTTCTTCCTTAGCTTGCATCAGTAGTCATTCCAAATCTTTTCTAATTACTGCAAGTAATATGGCCTCATCTGCATTTCTTAAACCGTTGATGTTCCCTACCCCAATTTTAATGTCTCTTTCCTCTGAAATCTAATCTTGCTTTCCATATGGTATACATGTATTTGGAATATAAATTAAACAGAGAGGGTGATTTAAAACACCCTTGTCTGATCATCTTGCCAACAGGAAACTATTCTCTTTTCCCACATTCTATCCAGACAGTGTCCTCTTGTCCAGATTATATTATGTATCACGACAATCAGATGTTGTGGCACTTGTATTTCTTTTAGAGCAAACCACAATTTTTCATGGTCTACACAGTCAAAGGCAGTGCTGTAATATATAAAGCACAGGTTGATTTCTTTCCCCCTTGGAATTCTTTTGGTGTGTTCCATAATTTCTGGTGCCTCTTCCTTTTCTGAAACCAGCTTGGACATCGGCCATTTCTCACTGCATAGGTGGTAAAAGCCTTTATTGCATGATTTTGAGCATCACTTTGCTTGCATGAGAGATTAGCGCAATAGTCCAACGGTTACTACAATTCCCAACATCCTCTTTCTTGGGGATTAATTTTGAAAAATTGCATCTCCGTTTATGGACCTGCTAGAGCCCTTAGATCCACAGCGGAAGGCTTTCTCAGCTTTCTCAGCGGAAGGCTTTCTCAGCTTTCTCAGTGGCTACTCTCACCCTGTAATTGGCAAAATATATTAATTAGCTGTGATATAAAACCTGCCCTGCTATGGCTGTAGGGCCAAACTGGACAAAAGGAAAAGACTAGTTGAACACGTGCGCTGCGAATTAAGTCAGAAGACACCTCTAAGAGTAGCCAGGTCATAGTCAGGAAATTACCAGGAAATTCCAAAGATAATAGGCTTGCAGCTAGTCTTAACAACCCTGCCTTTTGGACAGTCACAACTGGGAGATTCCCACCAGACTGCTCATTGTCGTAACTTCTTTTCCTCCAACCAAGCAAACCCTTCCTTTGTCCTGGAACTTTTCCAGCAAGCACCAAGCTATCAGGGTGACCATTAGCCCTTTGTCACCTAATGCTAAGACCATTAGTCCATTCCAGACTTCATTGTCCACTCTACAACCTCCATTGTTTACCTAGCCAGAGAGTCATTCACACCCTTAAGTTCCAGGTAGAAATCAGGTATATAAACCCCTAGTTTGGGGCAGTCAATTTGCAGTACACCAATTCCTTGTCGCCATTCTGCTACTGTAGTTTCCAATTGTGTACTGTCCTTAGATGCAAGTCTAAGCCACATTGCTGCTTCTTTGCTGCTCTTCTAGATTGGTAAATAACACCCACTACACACTGAAATCTCATTTGTCTTTGACTGTTTGAAGAGTTTCATCTGTTATCCAATGAGGCCTTTCTTTCTTTTTGGCTAGAGATAGTGTCTTCTTGCATTCCTTCTTGATAATATCCCTGATTTCAGTCCAAAGTTTTCTGGTTCCCTGTCAATTAGGCTTAGTGGCACAGATTTATTACATAGTCTTTAAATTCTACAGGGATGTTCTTCAGGCTGTGCTTTGGCACAATGATGTACTTTTTAAAAAAGCTTTACTCTAATTTTCGTAATAGCAGTTCATGGTCTCTGCCACAATTTGATCCTAGTATTGTTTTTGTGAAGAGAATGAAACATCTCTATTTTCTGCTTCTAATTGCATAGGCCATTTCTGCACGAGGCGAGAGAATCGCTCTGTGCCGTTACTCACTGGATCTTCTGGCTCCTCGGTCTGGTCCAGGGTGAATCGGAGCAGTGTGAGGTCTTAGATCTGCAGTGCTCCAGCTTCCAAAATGGTGGCTTCCAGTTGGTTGTGGGTCCTGACCAACTGTGAAGCTCGCCACACCTAAAGCCCGCCCTCCGCAGATCACAGGCTCGCATTGGTGCGAGCCTGCGAATCTGCACAAAGGAGCAGGCACACAATGGTGTGCTCTGGAAAAAAGAGAAACCTCTTTTTTCCGTTCTTTAAAAAGCACGCTGGAGGACCAGTTGGGGGCATTTCGGAGTGGACTGAGGTGCAGATTTCCAGTAAGTAGTCCAAACCTTGTCCGCTCCGAGGTGCAGACGACCTCCATAGAGGACGCACTGCACCATTTTAATTCCCTCGTGCTGGAAAAGGCCATAGTTTTTTTTGATTTCTGTATTGGCCATCTGGTGGCATCCAGGATGCAGTTGTTTCTTTGGTTGCCTGAGAAATTTTTCCAATGAACAAACTTTGGACTCATACAATTCAGTCAGTCGGTCTCCCGCTTCATTTCTTGATCCTAGGCCAAATTTTCCTACAGTGTTTGGTTCTGCTCTGTTTCCTAGTTTTGTTTTCCAGTCACTTATGATCATACTACCCATATACTTTTCTTGCCAAAGTTTATTTATCAAGGTGGGCAAAACCTTTGATTCCCAAAGGCCAGACTGGATACAAATATCATGGTGTTCCGATAATTTCTGTGATTCAAACGTGACTGAACTTTCATAGTTGCCATTTGTTTAGCCACCAGCCCATAAATATTATATTTGTGATAGCTGGAGAAATAAGGGCTCAGAAAGGCATTTTTCCTGGAGCATGTACTTTTTTTAAGGTATCCAGGACCAAAACCTGTGGTAAAAAAGCATTTTTAGACTGGAGTTCTGTTAGTAGCTTACACCAGAATGACATCTACCAGCACTCCCTCCCCTCCCCCCCCCGCGAAGCCTTGCATCAGTGAAAATATCACAGAAGAAACATTTGGGATTTCTCTCCTTAGCATTAAAGCAAATGGGAAATGCTGCAATTATCTTTTATCAGTTCATATTTAACATTTAATGTCCTCTAAGTAGGCAGTTCTAAAACTGAGCTGTGCCCTTAGTATCTGAAAGCTTTTGTAGTTAGGTTTACTCATGAGCAGACATACATAGAATTGAAATGAATTAAACATTGACTGCTACCATGCTTTTGGATTTTCTCTCCCACCAACCTTGGATGGAGAAATTTTTTTAAAAAGCATTAAGTAACAGGGAAATTAGATAAACCTAGAACACGAAACCTCTTTCTCTCACTTACCATATGCCACACCTTTTGGATTCTCTTTGTGATAAGGTAGAATGTTTGCCCTTCCCATCAATAATTAAAAGGGCAGGAAATGCAAGCTTTGATGCTAATCCCATGGCTTAGTTAGTATATTGTAGCATATACTTCATGTTCCTGAATGATGAGAAGTTTCAGAGGAGCAGCAGTTAGCAAGATCCCCTTTTTCTGGAGAGAAAGATAATTTGGTAGAAAAATGCTATTTGCTAATCTTTGAGTTTATTCAATTATACAGGTTTAAAAGAGATGTCTACAAGAGGGTACACCCCTCAACAAAATATCCAGACAGGCAGTTACCCAAAGGTGCTTTTATGTGGTGAAGAATAGTTGCTTGCCTGTAACTGTGGTTCTTCGAGTGGTCATCTGTGAACTCACACAATAGGGCTATCTGCACCTGTGCAGTACAGCATTTGGAACCATATCGAAACCTAGAAATAGGTGTTTTAGCAGTTATTTCCTCCCCCTCCCTGAGGGTATATAAACCCCCTCCCATTCCAATGGTCAATTCCTTCACTGCCTGTGGCAGCACATTAACTAACCATTAGAGCAAGACACATTGAGGGGAGGATGGGAGGGCTTCTGTAAGTTCACACTTCGAGATGACCACTCGAAGAACCAGTTACAGGTAAGCAACCTCTTCTACTTCTTTGTGGTCTCTGTGACTCACACAATAGGGAGACTAGAAAGCTAATTCTGGGAGATGGGTAGTGTCATGCCAATAAAACTCAAATATTGAAACTGGAACACAACTTTAATAACACTAAGTTTGAATGTACATTCAGAAAGAAAGCACATCACACAACAGTGGAAGACAACAATGCTCTCTCAAAAATTGAATCGCTTATATCTCTATTATCAACCCTGTAATGAGAAATAAAAGTCACCACCAAGTGGCGGCTCTGCAAATTTCATGCAATGGAACCGCCTGCAAAAAAGTTGTCAATGTCACGACAGCTCTAGTAGAGTGATCCCTTACAGTTTTAAAATAATGTCTTGGTTAACATGGAAAGATGAAACAACCTTTGGTAGGAAAGTTATATCTAGCTTAAGCACCACTTTCCCCTATGAAATCTTAAGTAGTGAGGATCAACTTGAAGAGCACACAATTCACTAGCTCTTCTGGCAGAAGTGATCACTACTAGAAATGCTGTTTTCCATGTGAGTAGTCTAATTTCACAGGCTACCATTGGTTCAAAGGGCCTTCAGGTCAACTGAGTTAACACCAAGTTCAAATCCCACCCTGGTACCGGTGGCTGTATGAGTGGATGGAGATGTTTATAGCCTTGCAGAAATCTTTTCACCATAAGGTCTAGGAAACATGAAAGTTTCCCCACCTGTTGCAGGTGCCAAGAAATAGCTGCCAAATAACACTTTATGGATGACAGTGATCATTTTTTTTGTAGTGATGTGATAAAAACAAAAGTATCTGAATGGTACTGCATGCATTTAAATGGCAATTATTATCTTTCAGGTACTGAAGGAAAATATTCCACTTATATATATATATATATAAGATTTAGCTGTAGAAGACTTATGAGCTGCAAGAATAATAGTTCAAAAACTTTCAGGCATCTCATCTAGGCCAAAAGATTCCAAGCTGTTAATCGTAGGGACCGAACATCTGGATGGTATATGGTACCATCAAGAATGCTTAACAGGTCTGGTCTGTACTGAAGCATTTGATATCAACCTCTTGACAACTGCCTCAGCGTCACGAACTATGTTTGTCTTGGCTGCTAAGGCATTATCAAACTTGTGTCTGCTTGATCCTGATGTATCTTTGTAATTACTTTTGTAATGAGAGGGAATGGAGGAAATGCATAAACTCTCGGACCCATCCAGCTATACAGGATTGCATTCTCGAAGGAATGTTCATCTTTTATCTATCGAGAACAGTACAGACTGCATTGTTTGTTCTCCTGAGACATGAAGAGGTTGATGTTGGGAGTCTTCCAGTGGGTGAGTAAGTCCTTAAGAACATCTCTGTGTATCTTCCATTCATGACACGACAGGGGTGTTCTCCTTAATTTGTCTGCCAGTATGTTCTCTTTCCCTGGCAAGTTAACTGCTGAAGGAAGAATGTTCCTTGTGAGACACCAATCCCAGAGTCGAATTGCTAGTGTTAACAACACATGGGATTGTGTTCCTCCCTGCTTGTTGATATAATACATAACTGTGGTATTGTCCTTCATTATCTGTACAGACTATCCTTGCATGTGTCGTTTGAAGGCCTGGAATGCCTTTATCACTGCCAAAATAGAATCATAGAAATTCAGAGTTGGAAGAGACCACACAGGCCATCCAGTCCAACCCCCTGCCATGCAGGAACAACCTCAAATCAATCCCGACAGATGGCCATCAAGCCTCTGCTTAAAAACCTCCAAGGAAGGAGACTCCACTACACTCCGAGGCAGCAGATTCCACTGCCGGACAGCCCTGACTGTCAGGAAGTTCTTCCTGAGGTTCAGGTGGAATCTCCTTTCCTGCAGCTTGAATCCATTGCTCCTTCTCTTGGTCTCTGGAGCAGCAGAAAACAAGTTCCCTCCTTCCTCTACGTGGCATCCCTTCAAATATTTAAACATGGCTATCATGTCCCCTTTAACCTCCTCTTCTGCAGACTAAACATACCCAGCTCTCTAAGTCTATCCTCATAGGGCATGGCTTCCAGGCCTCTCACCATTTTGGTCGCCCTCCTCTGGACTTTCTCCAGCTTGTCAATATCCTTCTTGAATTGGGGTGCCCAGAACTGGACACAGTATTCAAGATGGGGTCTAACCAAAGCAGAGTAGAGTGGTACCAGTACCTCCCTCGATCTAGACACCATACTCCTATTGATGCAGCCGAGAATTGCATTGGCTTTCTTGGCTGCCGCATCACACTGCTGACTCATGTTCAGCTTGTGGTCTATGAAGACTCCTAGATCCCTTTCACACGTACTGCTATCCAGCCACGTGTCCCCCATCCTATATTTGTGGATTCCATTATTTCTGCCTAAGTGTAGGACCTTACATTTCTCTCTGTTGAATTTCATTTTGTTCGCCCTGGCCCAGCTCTAGAGCATTGATGTGTAACATTGACTCCATTCTTGTCCAACAGCTTCCTATCGTCAAATCGGTCATATGTGCCCCCCACCCATTGAGGGATGCATCTGTCGTCACCACTACTGTAGGTAATAACGTAGTCCACTACTGCAGGTAGAGGAGGTAAAAATGACATTCCTTTCAGTACATTATTTGGATTCCACCACAAGCTCAGGGATCGAATTACTGGTTGCAGTACCATCAAGAATTTCTATTGCAGGTGACAAAGTGGGTTGAAATTGTCTAGAAACTATCTTTGAAGTGGATGCATTCTCAACTTTCCATGTCCATCATTGATGCCATTAGACCTAGAGCTACCTGTATTAATCTTGCTATTGATCTCCGGCATCGACACAGTCTTTTTAGAACATGACACATTTTTGCCCATCTGTCCTCTGGAGGGAATGCTCGTTGTTTTGTCAAGTCTAACAATGCCCCTATGAATTTTATTCTTCTTGTTAGTTTGAAGTGCGATTTCTTGAAATTTATGATCAACCCAAATCTTTGTATGAGACTTATTGATACTTTTAGGTGTTACAGAAATGATCCCGAGATGATGCAATGAATAAGCAATCATCTATAGAGGGGAATAGGACGATCCCTCTCTGACATAGATATGCTGCCACCACTGCCATGCATTTGGTGAACATTCTTGGCACTATGCTGATACCGAAAAGTAGAACTTGAAATTGATATGCCATTTTCCTCACCACAAAGGGAAGGTACTTTCTGTGGTCTGGTCTTACGGAAATGTGAAAGTAAGCATCTTTGAGATCCAGGGTTGCAAAACAATCTCCCCTCTTCAATAAAGGTAGTATTGAAATGAGAGTTACTATACAAAAATGCCTGGGATGGATGTAATAATTCACACCTCTGAGATCAAGGATAGGGCATAGTCTTTTTTTGACACCAGGAAGTACCATGATGAAAAGCTTCTTTTTAATTCTGTATTTGGAATCTTTTCTATAGCCCCTTTCTGAAGCAGTATAGAGATCTCTTCCTCCAGTTCCTGAGATGGAGGTGTTAGACGAACTTTCACCGTTGGAGGCAGTTGACAAAACTCGATAGCGTAACCCTTGACTATGATGTTTAGGACCCAAGTATCTGTAGTTTCCATACACATGATGGAAACTTGCTAGTCTGTTTCCAAAAGGGGCTATAGAATCTTTGTCGTCTTGTGTAGAGTTGGCATCAAAGTTGACGGTATCGATGTTGATGGTATCAGTGTTGATATTGGTACTTAAACCAGTGTTGAAGTCAACGCTGTATAAGGTATTTGAAGAAACGCCACCTCCTACAGTGGTAGTCAATGGTAGAAGGTAAGTATCTGTTAGATGGGAATTGTCCTGTTGACCGTCAAACCCTCCGTTTAGTTTGATCGGTCTATCTCTTTTTATAAGGTTGCTGTTTACATTTGCTAGACGGAAATCTCCTAGATGACTGTTGTTGTGGTGTGCTCTGTATTTGTTGATTAGATGGAGTTGGACTCAACGTTCTTCTCAACATTGGTTGGTACCAACAATACGTTATTGGTACCAACGATAACGGTATCTATAATTTTTAGATGTTGACTAAAACTCATGTTTCCTAGCTGTGGTACGCACCTTTTGAGCATACTCAAGTTTGTCATCAGTACCGGCATTAAACAGTCCTGCAGAGTCAAAGGGTAGATCTTCTATTATAGATTGTGCTTGCTGAGATAGCCCTGATGATCTCAACCAAGCATGCCATCTCAATGCAATAGCACCTGCTATAGCTTTCCCGCTGCAGTCAGTTATATGTTTCAACGTTGTAATTCGTTGTGAGGATAAATGGTGCTTTTTTGGATCAGAGGCAATCAAAACATTTTCCCACAACAAAGCTTTCAAATGAGCGGCCCTATTATGTCTAGTTTGTGGGGTGAACAAGTGACAATGTCCACAGGCACCAAGGTTGTGGCCCTCACCCAGACAAAGGAGGCACTTGGAGTGGACATCCTTATCAGGTACCTTTCCTCCAATGCTTTCCTTTCCTTTCAATGCTTGAAAGATTGAGTTGCCATACACAAATTACCAGTTGCCAAATCAGTATGTGTAAATCATAGTCTAATCCAGTCCAATCTAATTCCAAATTGCAAAATGCCAAGCCAAACTGTGATATAAAGACAAGCCAAAGTAAAAAAAGTTAATCTTTCAAAGTGAATGTGAAAGGATCCTTAGACACTGCTGTCGCGGCGGAAGAAAAGGAACTGACTGTTGGAGTGGGTTTATATACCCTGAGGGAGGGGGAGGGGATAACCACCGAAACGCCTATTTCTAGGTTTCGAGAGGGTTCCGAATGCCGTACTGCACAGGAGCAGATAATCCTATTGTGTGAGTCACAGAGACCACGAAGAAGAAAAATAGTTCTCTGCCACTTTCTCATGCCTCCCGAAAGATAGTAGTTTCTCTCGCAAAAGCTGCCTCTGTTATTTTGTTTACACACAGATATAGGTTACAATATCCTTGCTGGTAGAGGGAAAACACATAAACCTTCCTGAAAGGACTGCAGGAAAAGATATATTCTACAGCTTTATAAACTTTCACCACCAGAGAGCAGTCTCCACATTCATCTTTTAACAGCAGATGGCAGATGTGCTACAGTTGGATCTAAGCTGCTGCTTTCTTGCTAGATGGTAAGCCTGTGAATTCCAACTCACATTTAGGCCTGACATCTGCTGTTCGAGTATCATATTGAATTAACAGGATAGTTTCTTAGTTTAAAGTGAGCTTAAGTGGCATGGTGTTGCAATTGTTAAAAACCCGTTTGCTTAACAGATGCATTATTTGTGTCATATGAGTGTGTATGGTATCTTGTTGTTGTTGTGTGCCTTCAAGTCATTTCTGACTTATAGCAAGTGTAAGATGAACCTATCATGGGGTTTTCTGGGGCTGAGTGTGTGTCACATCCAAAGTCACCCAATGAGCTTTCATGGCTGAGTGGGGTTTCTAGAGTAATAGTCCAACACTCAAGCAACTATACCTCACTGGTTTGTAAAGAGTTCTCTAAAAACAACACTGTAACAACATAAGGTTGTTACCCTTAATTTCAAATAAAACACCTGGTGCCTCTGACTTAACATGGCTTTTGACTTTAGTATTAATCATTAGAATTGTATATCATGAGTGGAGAAGAAAGGCATAAAGAAATGGAGTTGCAGCAAAAATTGAAATGAAGCTTTTACATTCTTAGCTACTACATAGATCAGCTGTTTATATCTATACAAATAATTTATGCCAAATACTTTCTCTTCTACCAGTGGTTGGTAGTTTACGGCTAGACCATGTTGAAGGCTGGCATGCTCACAAAGATGAATTCAATATTCTCTTCCTTACCTATGAAGAAATGAAAAAGGTAAAACATGAGCATGTTACTTGGTAAAATCTGTCTTTTATTGATGTTTCTATCCCTGAAACTTAGAAGCCTTTACAAAATGGAAGAAGGAAGCAATTTGAACACTGAAAAATTTTCAACAATCCCTAATCACAGTCTATGCCTCTTTCCACTTCTGCCCCCTCACACAATAAAACAGTCAAACTACTCACTTCTGAAGAACATAATGATGTTTTAAATCATTCTGAATTTGTGCAAGTCATTAGAAAATGGTCCAGAAGTCATGATGCTCTATAATTTAGCTAATTTCAATACAGAACTAGGCAGTTTTTGAAAAGATGAGGATGAATAATAGTCCATAGCAGAAAATTTGATGGAGAGCTGTGGAAGGTGGCGATGTTACTATTTGCACTACTGTTCAAGCTAAAAGTCAATAGTGTTTCTCACTAAAAATTGAAATTGAAGTTTTTCTCACATTGCAAATAGCATCAGGTAGGCAGATCTACTAAGATGTCACCTGGTCATTGTTGAGTGGATGATCTGCAACCTTTGCACAATCCCTGAGATCCCAATATGTTGCCCCCTCCCTAAGTGTTATTTATATTTTTTTCAGTTTTGAAACTTAAACACTTATTGTGTCCACTTACTAACCAACATCACATCTCCTGTATGCAAAAAAGTCTGATTCCTCAAATACACCCTGCCAATTCAGTGTCATGAAGAATTCTCCAGCTGGAAGTTTAGGTGTGTGGCCTTAGTGTGCAAGGAGGAGGAGGGCATTGAACCTTGCTTTATCCTGTGGCTGAACATCTGTTACCCTGTATTGTGGGAGTCCCGGGAGGGGCGCCCAAATAACCAAATAAAAACACAAGATGGGGAAATTAACTCGAGCGCTCTCTTAAGCTAACAAGAGGCAGGGTAACTTAGCAGGGATCTTGCAACCCTATGTATACAGCGTCAGGTCAGAAGAGCAGTCAGACAGTTTAAAATAGTAAAAATTATATCTTTATTAAGGGACAAACAACAGAAAAGACACTACAAGCACACAGCTAACTAAGAGATTAGAAATAAGAATTTTCGGGGGAAATGGGTGATACGACACCTTATCTCGTAGTCCTGGAGAAAAGTGGAGGATTGCAGGGAAGAAAGCTCAGCGCGGTTCATTGAGGGAGCGACTCGCTGGACAAAGTGACAGCAAGGTGGGATAGCAGTCCGGAGCGTTTCGAGGTGTGCTCGGAATCAGGGACTTTTTATAGGGTGGATTGTGCCTACAGGCCATGCCATGCTCGGTGAGAACAATGTGAGTGTGGAGCCGGACAAAGGCATTGGAAAAGGTCAGGTTTACATGATTACCTTAGCGCTGGGTAACAATAGTGTAGCCAGTATGCAAATGGCTCAGCATTGAGAGGTTGCTGGCTCAAGGCCATGCGTCCTTGTGTAAAATCGCGCTTAAGCAAGGTGTGTCTGCAAGAAATGGTCCCTGAAGCAATGGAGTGGCATTAATCTGCCTGCCTAAGTGGGGATTGGAATGTCCAACGATTATCGGCCATACCTGTTTACGTGCTTGTACCGTGGCCCTTGCAAACACGTGGAGCAGGGTGGCAGAAAAAGTGGCCCTAGGCCTGATAACAGTTGTCCACCACTGAAGCCTACTTCGTGATGCTTTGTTGCTGCCATTCTCCAAGAAGAACGTTTGAAGAATGTTATTGAGGAAACTGTTGCTTCTGTGAGGGTGTAGCATTGGGTGAGTGCTGCCTCTTGAGATTTTCCTGTTTGTTGCTATATCTTCCAGATACATCAGGCACCCCTATCTTATATCAACATCTGATTTTTTTTTTGTGTCAGTGGAAAACAAACAAATCTTACATCAATTCTTAGGGAGATACCAGAGACTGTGGTCCTTTCTGCCCTGCACTGTTATAGTGCTATCATTCCATTTTCAACATCCTGTGGAATTCTGAGGTTTGTCATTTACTGAGGCCAAAGAGCTCTCTGGCTGAGAATTCTAAAGGCCCTTCCCTAAACTGCACAGAATGTTGAAAGTGGAATAATTGCACTATAACAGTGTAGTGTGGAAATGCCCTGTATCTTCCTATAAAAGCTTGCCTGAGTTTTAAGATCTTCGGGGAAGGGTTTTCTCTCAGTCTGTCACCATCACAGGTACATCTGGTGAGGACTTAGTAAAGAGTTTGATGTACAGATAGTATTTGACTGCAGAAAAATTGGGCAAGATGCATAATGATATTTCAATTAAGTACTGGAAATATGAACAACATGTGAGAATTTTCTATCATATGAGGTGCACATTTAGTAAGCCCAAAAAACTCTGGAATCAAGTTCATCTCATGGTGAAAAAGATTCTAAAATTAAATTTTCATGTGGAACCAGAATTGTACGTGCTAGGACTGATGGAAGATTCACTGGAAAATAAATTTAGCAGAATTCTTTGACACATTATTATGGAGACAAGACTACTTTATGCACAGAAGTGAAAGAGTGACAAGATGCCAGCTAAAGAAGATTGGTTGGTTAAGTTGATGAACTTTGCAGAGATGGATAAATTAACATTTTTGATGAGAGAGAAAAAAATCATTAGTGACATTTACAAATGATTGGGAACTGTTAATGTATTTTTTGCAAGTCAAAGGACCTTTCTGCATTACACTGTTGTAGGTGCTAATTTTCCACTTTCAACGTGCTGTGGGATTCTAGGGTTTTTAGTTTACTGATGCCAAAGAGCTCTCTGGCTGAGAATTCTAAAGGCCCCTCCCTCAACTGCAAACTGCAGATTCCACAGGAGGTTGAAAGTGGAATTATAGCACTATAACAGTGTAGTACAGAATGGACCAAAGAGAATAACTTCTCAATTATTGCTTTTGAATATTAGGATATTGTAAAATGAGAGCCAACATGGTGGTTTGAACCTTCAACTATGACTCTGGAGACCAGGTTCAATTTCCTGCTTGAGCATGGAAACCTACTGTGTAACCTTGGGTTCATCACACACTTTCAACCCCAGAAAACCCCATGATAGGTTTGCTTTAAGATTTTTGTAAGTCAGAAATGACTTGAAAGCACACAACAACAACAACAACAACAACAACAACAACAAAAATAACTGCCCTGAAATATCAGCAAGAAGTCCTTTCTCTCCAATACTTTAAATAAATAATTACAAGAAATATTATCAAATGCTTTCTCTGAATCTTAAAACAAAAACAAAAACAAGAACAGTCTCTTTGTCATTATAATATTCCAAATATTTGATAATATAAAGGACAGTTCATAAATTACACCTTAGTTGTCTTTTTGGCAAAATTCCATTCTAATCCCCATAGATACTCTGAGAAGTACGTTTCCCCAACCTGCTTGCCAAAATGGTAGAAAATATCTTACAGTCATTGTTTAGTAATGAGATAGTTCTATAATTCTTTGTTAATGTCTCATTCAAATCTTTTTTTATTACTGTCTTTTATTCACTGTTATACAGGTGTTTCTCCAAGAATCTGACATCCATCCATTTCCTAACAATTCATCACACACCTTCTTTAGCGGCTGAAGTAATTCATCTTCAAATTTCGTATACTGCAGATAGTCCATCTGAGCCTCCAGGTTTCCCAGCTTTAACTTTTTCAATTGCTTCAATAAGCTCTGTGGTTGTCACAGGCCCATTCAAACTTTGCTTTTGTTCCAGATGTTGTTTATCCAGTTAGCATCTATCAAAACAATCTTCCACATCTGAGATTTTTTTTGGTTGCCCCTTGCATATAAAACTCTTTAATATTCTTAAAGACTTTTAATATTTTCAATACTTTGAATATAGCAATAAAAATTCTAAAATGCTGGCTAAATCAGTACAATCAAAAAAAATTAGAAATATGATTGGCGTAGTAAAAGATAAATTTGGTAAAGAAAAAAGGCTGATGAAAGAGAAATTAAAAATATTTGAGGAATTTTATCGAGAATTGTATTTAGCAGAAGATAAATCTGTAGAGAATATAGAGGACTATATTAATAAAAATTGGAAAATAAGATTAACAGAACAAGATAAAGGATTGATGGAAGAAATGATATCAGAAGAGGAAATAGAAGAAGTAATAAATAACTTAAAAGGAGGAAAATCACCAGGATTGGATGGACTAGGTCCAGAATACTATAAAACATTTAAAAAAGGTTTAATCCCTAAACTAAAAGGGTTATATAATAGTATATTAAGGGGTGAAAAAATTCCATTATCATGGAAGCAGTCACTAATAATATTAATTTTAAAACCAAATAAGGATTCTATGGATCCAGATTCTTATAGACCAATATCTTTAATAAACCAAGATGCAAAAATTTTGACAGCAATAATGGCGAAGAGGTTAAATAAATTTATTTATAAATATATACATAAAGATCAATGTGGTTTTATTCAAGGAAGACAGATGGCAAATTTAATAGGGAAAACGATAAATAAAATAAATATAATGGATAGAGAAAAACAAAAAGCTGGAATTTTAGCGTTAGATATATTTAAAGCCTTTGATTGTATGGAATGGCTGGTGTTAAAAACAATTTTAAATAAAATAGGATTAGGAGAAAGATTTAAAGGGTTAATAAATCAATTATATTCATATAATACATCTGTAGTGATGGTAAATGATGGATTTACAGATCAGATTCAAATAACAAGAGGAACGAGACAAGGATGTCCATTATCTCCAGTTTTATTTGCAATAGTTATAGAAATATTAGCGAATGTGATAAGAAATGATGAGAATTTGGAAGGAATTGGAGCTAAGGAGAAAATTAAAATAAGCTTATTTGCAGATGACACATTGTTGACAATTAAAGATCCGGTTGAAAAGATAGATAGAATAGATAAACATTTAAAAGAGTTTGGGGAGAAGACAGGATTGAAAATAAATTGGGCCAAATCAGAAATAATGTTATTTAATTATACTAAAGAAGAAGTACAAAAATTTATAAGTAGTAAAAGAGGATTACTTAAAGTAAAAGAATCAATTAAATATTTAGGAATAGATATTACAAAAAATTTACAAGGACTACAAGAAAAAAATTTCAAGAAATTAAGATTAGAAATTAAACGGAAATTAGAGGATTATAAAAATATAAAGTTATCGTGGTTTGGTAGAATAGCAGTGGTAAAAATGAAAATTTTACCTAAAATTAATTTTTTGTTTAGAATGTTACCAATAAAAGTATCAGAGGAAGAGTTAAAGGAGTGGCAAAAGATATTAAATAATTTTTGTAATGGAAATAAGAAATCGAGGATTAATAAGAAATATTGGTATAAAAGTCAAAAAGAAGGTGGCCTGGGACTTCCAAATTTAAAATGGTATTATTATGCAAATCAATTGAGATATATCATAGATGGAGTTTCAGGAAACGGTGATTTAGATTGGTTAGAGACAGAAGATAAGAATATTGAGATGAAATTAGAAAATATATTTTTTAGGAATTTTTCAAAGAAAGAAATGGAAAAAATAGAAAATCCTTTTATAAAAAATATAATAGAAATATGGAAGAAAAATAAAAGAAAATTGATACCGAATATATCAATATTAACTCCGATAGTAATGATGGAAAAATTTCCAATAAATTTAAGAGAAATAATAGAGAAAGAAATAAAAAAACAAAAAATATTTAGATTAAAAGATTGGATGAAAATAATGATAAATAAAGAAAGAATGAAAGAGAGATTGCAGGAAACTAAGATATCTTGGTTAAATTATATACAACTAGAGCAATGGACAAAGAGTATGAAAAGATATGTTAAGGATTTTAAAGAATATACTCAATTTGAACAAATTATTATTCAAAGAGAAAATATGCAAGAAAATGAAATATTAAAAGGTAGTATAAGTGAAATATATAAAATATTAGCAAAAGAACAAGAAGAGGATTATCTTAGAAAAATGTGGGAGGAAGAGACAGTACAAACTATAGATATACAAGAATGGAGAAAAATTTGGGAACAACGCCATTTAAAAAAATTATCAATAAGAATAAAAGAGAATTATTATAAAATAGTTTGGAAATGGTACTTGACTCCAGTGAAATTAAATCAAATAAATGAGAAATATTCAAGATTGTGTTGGAGAGGATGTCAAGAAATTGGTACATATATGCATATGTGGTGGAATTGCAACAAGATAAAGGAATTTTGGAAAAAAGTTTTTAAAGAGATAAAAGAGATTATAGGATTAGAAATACCAGTATGTCCAAATATAGCGTTGTTGTCCATATATAATAAGGTAGAGTGTACTCAGGTAAAGAAAGAATTAATAACAAATTTGTTAACTGCAGCGAGATTAATAATAGCAAAAAAATGGAAGACAAATGAAAAATTTCAAATAGAAGAATGGTATAAAGAAGTGTGGAAAATTGCAATTAATGATAAACTAACATGTAGAATTAGGTTTATGAAAGGTTTGGTAAAAACAAATGATTTTGAAGAAATTTGGAAAATATTTTTAGAAAAAGTTTTGAAAAGAGATGGTAATGCTACCCTGTTAAAAGAAGAATGGCAATTTTGGAAAGTGGATTAAATAAAAAGTTGGCTCTGGGGGGTGGGTTTTTTTATTATTATTACTTTTATCTTTTATTTTGTATTTTTATATTGTTTATTATCTGTGTGTGTTAAACTTGTGATTTATAGATGTAATTTGATATGTGATGTTCAATGTTTAAAAGGGGGAAAAAGTTAAAAGGTAATTGGTTTTAGAGAGAGGTTATTTTTAGAGATATTAAGTAATAAGTTTATAATTAATAATAGTAAGAGATTAAATGGGAGTGAAAAATATTGAATTAAGAGTGAAAGAATAATAATAAAAATGAATATAATGAAAATAAGAATTGAAGATACGTAACAAAAATGTATAAGTTGTATGAACGGAACAAGCTGAACAAGTTTATGATTTTAGGGGAAGGGAAAAATAATAATATAAGTTTGCATTGTTTAAAAGAAGGAAAAAAAAATTTTGTTTTGTTTTGTTTGTTTTTTTAATTCACTATTATGTATAACACATGGTGTTTTATTTTTCGTTTGTTTTTGTGTTATAGTTTAATAAAATTTTAAATAATAATAATAATAAAAAAAGACTTTTAATATTTTCAAGTTGCCTATTATATACTGCTCTCTTTCCTGATCCTTGTGACAAATTTATTTATTCTTTCCTGTCTCAGCTTATAAGAGAAGAACTTCCTGAGTTTTATTTGCAAACTCAAAATTATTTTTTTAAAAATAAGTAGTTTGGCATTCATGTCTTGGACTATGAACATTGTAAACAGTGAGAGCTTTTGTTGAAGTAACTTAATCTTTTATTGAGCCTCTTAAACATTTTTTTTCTTGAGTTTTTCCTCCAGGTTTTGGATTTCATATATTTCTTGTTACACTCTGCAGCCATGTTCTATAAATAGTCCTCTCATATAAGCTTTGCTTGCACCCCAAACTACCATGGGATCTGTATACCTAGTCAAATTCAGTTCAAAGATTTCCACAATTCTTGTTTACATCGTTGTAGTATTTTCATTTTCAAGAATATTAATCTTTTTATTTTCTCTTGGTCATATAGTGTATTTCATTTCTGTTAGTACAGCATCTCCAATCTTGGTTTAAATTTCCCTTTGATTTCTCAGATTTTGTGGGAGAGGTTTCTTGTTCTACCATTTTTTTTTTTGTCATCTTCTATTTCTCTGCACCAAAATAATGACATAGAAACAATTGACATTAACAGTAATAGTCACTTGGTCAGTACTTAAATAATGTAAACTTCCTAAGCCTGGATCCCTCCAGATGTGTTGGAATATAATTTCATTTCTAATTCCTAGTTTGCAGGCCAATGATAAGGCAGAGTTCTTAAGCCTAGGCAGACCAATGAATGTAATCATGTCTACTCCAAAATGTCCCTCATTGATTTCACTAGGACTTACTTCCAAAGTTATAAATAGTTATAAATAGCCATAACTTTTTTTTCTGTCCAGTAATAGTATCAACCAGGTTTACTTGCACAGGGTATTGTATGCTCAGGGCCAAGCTAGCAGTTGAATAACCACACTGACACCACTTGTTGGGGAAAAAAGGCCACAACTTTATTGGCTACAGATGTGAAAGTGTTGACACAAGCATGGGCATGGGTCCATATCTGTCAGGATTATTTCCCTGCCGAGCCTCAGCCAGCAAGGGGAGGAGGGAGGTCAGGAATACTTGCAGGGAGAATCCAAATTCACCAAACACAAGGAAAAATGCAACCTGAGCCAGGTCAAGGTCTAGTCCTAAGGTTCAGGAGGCAGAGATCCATCTAGAAGGTTTCAGGGAGCAGGAGACAGAAAAGTCGTGAAGCTTGCTAGTAGTTTGCTGCAAGCAAAGAGCAACCATGCCGGCAGACTTAAATAGCTGCTGTGAACAGGTGCTGCTTGTTATTGTTTCCTCAACCTAGTCCATGCAGCCTCCCTCTGAGCAGTCCATTTCAACCTTCTTTGTGATTGAGGGCTGATTCGCACAGGTGGCTGCAACTCCTTTGAATCACTGCTGGTTCCCTCTCCATCATGAGCTGGCCTGGGCAATTCTGTCTCTGCTTGACCTTCCAATGCGGATGTTTGCAAATTGATTTGCTCACTCACTGGCTCTGTTCTTAGCACACTCAGTTGCTCCTTGATCTCATAGGCATCATCTATCACAATATCCAAGCATTGGCCAACTCCCCTGTTGGTAAATGAACCCCAATACTATCCCAACCCAGGGATCCCTGGCACAGGCCCGATGCCTGCCTGCCACTGCCAAGAGGTGCAGAGATGTGTGTGCCATTCCATTGTATGCCTGGTTCTTCTTACACTCCTGACATTTCCAAAACCCTCCGCCCCAGCCTGGGAACCACTATCCTGAATCCAGGATCCATGCTGCTGCCATTAAAAGTTGTAACAATAGATGACATATACAAATTCCAAAACAGAACCTTCATGTGGAGAGTGGAGGGTGAAATGATGTCTTTGTGTGACTGATTCTCCTGGCTGAGCTCAAACAAAGAGCTCCCTTTGCCAGAGGAGGAGCGGACGACATGATGCAGGCTATGTGTTCCAGCCAATGAGTTGCCACCACTCAGGCAGCCCATTGGCTGCCCTAGCGAATCTGTCCCTCCCTTCCATAGCAAGGGAGGTGTCTGGGAAGGAGGAAGCTGCTGCCCATTCCTCCATGTGGCCGGCCATGCCGTGCTACCGCATCGCTGTCCCAAGCTGCAACCTCCCCGCAGGGTAAGTCCCTGCAGGTCTTCAACTAAGGTCAAATCAAATGCTTAACCAAACAGTAATTTTATTGCTGTTGTATGACTCTTTCAAATCACAGTCCAAAGCAAATAACTCTAGGCAATGATAGCAAGAGTAAACACCACAGTTTATTACAATTCATCTAACACAGATGAGAGTCTGAATCTGATGGTTTTCTTCCAGGTGTTTAAATAGCCTATCAAATTTCATTTTGGCAAAGATTTCAATGCTGTGTGATAGATAGATCGATAGATAGATGATAGATTGATTTTCACTATAAATTTGGACCTTAATATTTTTGTTTTTAAGGTTTCCTCTGAGTGGATGGCAGAGAGAAGAGGTGATGTGGCCAGACAGCCAGGTGCAAGGCCAGCAGGATTGTTATGGCTATGTCTTGTGTATTAGGGAAGGCCACACACCAGAGCACTGATTGGGTCACCTCACTAGTTTCAGGGTGACAAGGTAGCAGAAAAGGGCTGGTGTTTGCCTTGACCAGCTGCCAGTTAGCTGCCCTAGCTGGACCTGCCATGCCATAGGCAGTATACTGTTAGTAAGGGGAGATGCTGCCCGATTTTCCTCCCTTATCTTCTGTTTTTTCTTCTTGTCTAATTGCTGGCAAGCTAGCATATTTTTGCTGAGTCTTATCTTAGAGTGCGGCAATAAATTAGTACTCTAAGCCTAACTAATGAGCCTCTGGAATTTTTTCTGCTTCACTAGGACTCTCTGCTGTGGCAAAGCCTTACTTCACAGATAGCACTCTGCTCATGCTCAGAGGACCCAAATCCTGCCAACCCTGACAGGTTATGGGCCCAGCCTCACGCTCTTGATGCGCCAGAGGGTCAAGTGGACCAAGTGAAGTGCCAGTTCCAGTCTGCAGCTGCCTGCTGAGAGCCTACTCGAGGATGGTCTCTGGTAAGTGAGAGTCCTGGCATAGGAGGGGCATGGAAGGCAAGAGAGGCTGCAGAGATGGTGTCCACGGGGAGTGCAAGTCTGCCCCTGGACAGATTGAATGAGAGGAACTATCTCACTTGGGCAGTGAAGATGGAGATGTATCTGCAGAGAGAGGGGTTGTGGAAGGCTGTTGTTGATCCCCCAAGCCCTCCCCTCAGTGTAGCAGATGCCAGAATGGAAGAGAAAGCCATCAGTAACATTTTTCTGGCTTTGGAAGACAGCCAGGTAAACCATGTCAGGTACCTAACCACGGCACAGGTGTGTTGGGATGCTTTGTGGACCATGTACATCCACCCTACAGCTGGGAGCAAGCTGTCCCTGTTAAAGAGGCTCTACAGGGCACAGCTGCAGCCTGGTGAGTGCATGCAGGCCCATCTCCAGCATTTGACCTCTCTGTTCATTGCCTTACAAGAGAGGGGGAAGGAGATCTCCGAGCCTAGCAGAGTCTACTGCATACTGAGCTCCCTAGATACAAGCTGGGATGTGTCCTTGGCTACCATTGAAGGCATGCTGGAGCAGGACCTCACCGTGCACTATTCTGGGCATCTGTATGAGGAGGAGGAAAGGTGTGTGGAGAGGAGCCGGGAAGAGCTTATCAACAGGAGCAGCAGTAGAGGCAAAAAGAATGCCAAGGATGCTGACTTTCCCTGGACTGAGTCTGAGTCTACCAAGAGGGTGAATGCTATGAAAAGATGTTTTCGGTGTGGATCCACAAAGCATCTGTGGAAGGACTGTCCGGACAGCAGAGACAGTGTGCCAAAGACTCAGGGCAAGAGACCCAAGGACAGAGGGTGTCGCCAGCTGGTTTCAGCCGTGGTTAAGGGCTGTGTAACCCAAGGGGCTCTCTGGCTGCTAGATAGCGGGTGTTGTTCTCTAATAGCTAATAGCAGGGGTATGTTTAAGATGCTGGGTAAAGCAAACATTGACTCTGTTTCCCTTGCTAATGGGTCTAAATGCAGGGTGGAAGGCGTGGGGGAAGCCTTTGTTCCTGCTCAGGGGAAATACCTTGACAATGTGCTTTATGTGTCCTCGTTAGAGTTTTGCCTGCTGTCAGTATCTGAGTTGGCACTGAGTGGACATGACGTTCTGTTCTCTGGAAATGTGGGTAATGTGGGTAAGACCCTGACATTTTCTGCTAAAGCTTTTGCAATCCTTATTGATTCAATTTGTTTGAACAGAAGACTTGCTTGCTTTTGTAACACAAGAATCTGGCCTAGGTTTTTGTTCAATAACATTATTTTCAGCATCCCTCATGATTTAGCTAGCAGTTATTAGCTCTCGGAACCTTTTTACATACTGATAAGAAGGTCATCAGCCAACACACTCCTACTGGCTCATGTTGGATACTGAGCTGATTTGTTACTAATAGTGGATCAGTGTCCTCAATGTTGGTGAAAGATAAAGGAATTGTTGGTTGCAATGGAAGCGGATCACAGTTCTCACTCATAGAAATACCAGCAGGAGGTGACACATTGGATTCATTTGGGCTTCCTTGAGAAGTTCAGAGGTGGGAGATTTGATGTCTAAACACTGCAGGAACATTTCGTTCGAGAGTCCAGTTCCATCGCCAGGCTATTTTTCATTTGACTTTCCCCATCAGGGTTTTCATTAAACATTTGAGACTCAATGACCAGTCCAAAATTTCGCTGTCAAAATCTCCTGGCCTAATGGTTTTGCTTTTTTTTCTCAGAACTGAAACAAAATATGTAATTCTTATTTATGAGCCTTAATAAGAAATACATGATCTTCTGTCACAGAGACCAGACCCAGTGTTTATCCCATTCTGTTGTGAGGACCATTGTTACTGCGGCCCAGGCCTACCCAGAGATAGCACTCAATATCACTATGATATCAAACAATTCGGCTTTCCTCTGCCACCCCGCTCCACGTGTTTGTGAGGCCACCGGACAAGCATGCAAACAGGCACGGCCGATAATTGCTGGACATTCCATTCTCCACCCAGGCGGGCCAGATACAGCTGGTTCGTCGCTTCAGGGACCTCTCCGGCAAACACCTCATTGCATATGCGTGATACTAACAAAGGCTCCCTGCACCGAGCAGGCAACCTGACAAAGCTGTACTAAGTGCTCTGCATTTGCATACTGGCTACACTATTGTTAATTTGGCTTTAAGTCAATCATGCTAAATTCTGACCTTTCCAAGGCTTTGTCCCACTCCTAAAACGCCTTGTTCCCACTAAGTAAGGTATGGCCTGAAGTCACAATTCACCCTATAAAAAACCCTGATTCCGAGACCCTCCTCGGATTGCTCCTAAGTTCCATCCAGCCTTGCCACCACTCCGCTTGGTGAGCCGTCCCCTCAGTTCCAGTAACTGAGCCCGCCCAACCTGGGATTGCTCCTGAGTTCCAGACCACCTTGTTGCCACTTTGCCTAGTGAGCCTTCCCCTCAGTTCCGGTAACTGAGACTGCTCAACCCCGGATCGCTCGGATCGCTCTGCCGTGCTGAGCACCCCAACTTCACTCTCAAGGTCCAAGACTACGAGACAGGTGTCGTATCACCCATTTCCCTCCAAAAACCCCTATTTCAATCCAGTCTCTGATTCCTTAGTTATCTGTGTGATTGTGGTGTCTTTAATATTTGTCTGTACTTAATAAACATCATTTTCATTACTTTAACCATCTAACTGCTTGACTGACCTTACCCCGTAGACGCTGGGTTGCAAAATCCTGCTAAGTTACCCTGCCTCTCGCTAGCTTTAGTGAGTGCTCCAGCTAATTTTCCCCAAAGTTGTGTTGTTCTTTGGTTATTTAGGTCCCTCCCAGGACCCCCAGAGATCAGGGTAACACCATCATGCCATAAAGAATTAAAAAAAAAAGAAAAAGGCTTAAACTCAGTCAAAGAAAAACAGAATGTCAGCAATTAAGATGATTAATCATAGATTATCAAAGTTCCTAAGAAAAACTCTTAAAAATAAATTCTATACATAATACAAAAACTATCAATGAAGATTTCACTTTAAAAAGCCTGCTTAAAGCAAACTCACTATTAAAACATATAAAATCAATAAGAATGAATAAGACCCAAACCTACTTTTATAAAAGATGTATTTTTAATTATTGATGTGCATCTCTAAGGAAACTGGGCCTTGCCATCATTTTGTCCTTCTGATGATGTAGGGCACTGCTTGGAGTTTAGGCATAGTGTTACACTGACAAACCTGCAGTTTAGTACTAAGTACTTTTAACGTTATGGTTTTGTAACATACGGGGAGGAAAAAAAACTGAAAGAAAAAAGTCCAAGCTGTGCTGTTTGTCAGTTACCATTGGCATATATGCCTGTTTATATAATCAATGATAAAGTTTGATTTCATCTGAACTTGTTTAACCTCAAGGGCAAAAAAGTCTACAAGGGGACAAAATTTTCACCAAACTGTATTTCAAATCTCATGTTAAACTCTTTTCAAAAATACTTTTTAGATAGCAAATTACAAAATACCAAAGCCCTGAAATTATTAATCATTAATTGCTCCAATTGTGCTCCGAGTAACATGTTCACTATAAATCCATTTCTTGCACCATCTATCATCTTTTATTAGAGAATGGTTATTTGTGTCATGTATGCTACATGTAATACGGTAAGTGATCTACTGGGGTGGGTGAGTGCATAGAGTGTTTTGGAAGACTGATGATTGGTATTTGGCACATATAACAGAAATAGAGGACAAAGTCAGAAGTCCTGAAGAAATCTGCACTTTAGATCAATTAGTTAGAATTCAGCTAGAATTATGAGAAGTCAGTGAAAGAGTTAGTGAGATGTGTTAGAATAAATTAGACATTAGATAAGGTAAATAACAACCAGGCCTTTAATTTTTCTAACTATCAGCTTCTGTACTAGTAATCTGTATATGCTAAACTTTTGTTTAATAATTTTTTCATGTAATACATGCACACATGCTGCAATAGCGCTAATGGAGTGGTTGAGTTCAGACACGTTGTATCTGTGGTGACAGAATTTATCAAGTAATGGTGGTAACTTTGGTACCATAGTGGTGAGACAGATAGAGGTCCCTACATTTGGTGGCAAATGTGGTATACAAGCCAAAGTGTATATTGCAACCCAAAGTCTGTATTAAAAGCAACCAAAAAAAGTATGTTGAAACCAAAAGTGTGAATCAAATAAGATATGCTTCTGACAGAAATGTGCTCAAGCAGAAGTGTGATTCCAACAGAACGGTGTGTAGTAAAATTACATAAATGTTGGTTTTAAAGAGGAACTGACTGAGAGTTACAAGATGCTGAAAGTGACATATGAGAAAAAAGTGTTGCTGCTTTAAAAGTAATGTCAGTAAGATATCAAGGTACAGAGACTAGTGAGGGATAAGAAAAATTCAAAAAGCTATAGCTTATTACTCTCAATACATTTAAGTTGTAAAAGAATGAAATAGTATTGTCATTTGGGCAATGAATAGATCACTGACACGATTATATATACATGTACTATACATCATACACAGAACCAAAATTTACCTTAATTTCTCTAACAAGCCCAACAGCATTTTTACAGAAGTCCAGGATGTCACAGAGGGGCACATTTTAATGATGTTTAGCTTTTATTTTTAATTTTCTATGTTATTTCATTTCTGTTTTTTTACTAGTCTCTTTCCAGTGTTAAATTCTCCTGTGCTATTTTCTGGCTATATATGTTCTTTTGTGGAATACACATCAGAGGGAAGAATTTTGTAGAACTAGAAATTTTCAGTTACTGTAGGAACTTTCTGTTATTCAGAGGAACAGATGGCTATGCATTTGGATCCTCTTGCTTTGTTTAGTACATACATTTAAAAAAGGACACAAATAATAATGATATGTCTCTGAGGCCAGCATAAGCATCTCATTATGAAGAATATGAAATATAAAAATATGAAATTGGAAACCTGTGAGGAGTCCTGAGAGAGTAAAGGGAGAATGGTAAAGTGGGCAGGAAGCCTCTAGCATTTTAAACAGGACCAGCAAGTTTGATAAATAATTGGATACAGAGCTCCCAAAACTGAGAGATATTGCACTCAAAATTCCAAAGAGATCTGGGGTACTGTAAGGGTGGTAAGGTTTTCAGTTGGACATCACTGTAGATTCTTCTGATAAATCTTTTTTTCTGAGAAATGAATCAATTTTTAGGAATGCAGAGAAGCACTTTTCATACAGAAATAAGCACAGACATTTAGAGAATGCAGATCAATGAAAAATGTTGGGGGGAACAGATCCTGAAAACAAATTGCCAGTAAATCTATCAGGGAGAAATTCCATTCAATGTGAAAAAAAAACATTTTACAGAAGGGATTGAGCTTTGTTCCTATGACCAATCACTATTAAAGTTAATAAAAATATAAGCCAGAGCTTTCCAAACTGTGTGTCATGACACATTAGTGTGTCGGCTGCTGTGTGTAGGTGTGCCGCACAAACATAATGGGTGGATGGGCTGCCTCTCCCACCACTGCAGTGGGCCAGACCAGGATGGAGGGGCTGCCTCTCCCACTGCTGCCGCCACTGCCCCAGGCCAAGGAAAACCCCGGTGAGGGTGACGGCAATAGCGGGCCAGGCTTGGGGAGCCCCTCCACTTACTGTGTCATGAAATGATGCATGTCTAAAAAGTGTGTCACCAACATGAAAAGTTTGGAAAGCTCTGTTATAAACTTTATATAGGAGAATAAATGTACAGTAGGACCCCCATATCTGCGGGGGATTGGTTCCAGCTCCCCCATGGATACTGAAATCCATGGCTAGTACCTAATGCTCTCTCCTGCTACCTGCCCCAGGCCTAATCACGGTGGCAGCGGGCGGGAAGACAGTGGAGAGCACAGGATCCCACACTCCTCACTGTTTTGATTGGCCTGGGGCTGAAGGCAGGAGGTGGGAAAACAGCAAGGAACATGATCCCGTGCTCCCCATTGTTTTAATGCCAGCCGCTGCAGCAATTGGCCTGGGCCCGGAGGCAGGAGGTGGGAAAACAGTGAGGAGTGCAATCCTGTGATCCCTGCTATTTTCCCACCTCCAGCTGCCGGCCCCCTGGCCCGATCGTCGTGGTAGCTGCCAGGAAAACAGCAAGGAGCACAGAATCATGCTCCTCACCACTCCTGACGCCCACCCCCAGTCGATCCTGGCCAACCGTGGATAGGTGAATCCGCAGATCATGAATCCACCAATGCAGGGGTCCTACTGTAATTTATTATTTTGAGAAAGTCAGACTGTCATAAAAGATCTGTTATTATTTAAATCTAGATCAACCTTCAGGCTACTCTCTTAACTCTAGAATTAAGTTATTCAAAGACTTAATTGTCTATGATGTTGAGGAACTAAAAAGAAGGAAAATCTGCATTTCACAGATTTGTTGGAAACTCAGACATTATCTGCTCTGAAAGAATATGATAAACCTGCAGATAAAGGTGCAGCATAAAGGGCTACTGATTTCTTCTAGCCATCTTCTGTACCACAAACACCTTCTGAATGATATTTGGGGGAATTTCTGTCATGTTGTTAGGCCCCTGGGGCCATTCACCTCCTCTCTTAAAAAGGCTTCTCATGGGTTTAAAATGGCCTGGGGGCATCCAAAAACATTATGAAAATGCTACTAACCCATAGAGATCGTTATTGGGCAATTTGTTTTAAAATATGGGTGGTTCAGGGAGTGCAGGTATCCTGTGGGCCACAGTTTGCCCACCCTAGCATAAACATGAGACCACTGTACAAAAGTGTAAAATCCACCCATGATTTTCTGCTAAATCCCAAGATAGTATGCCGAGATTCTACCTTCCCCTCAAACTATATAAGGGGATTTGTCCTTGTTTGTCAGATGACCTAGTACAGAGTATGGTTGCATATTGAAAACTATATCTGCATATGTTGATTTTACTTTCAAAACTTTTGTAAGTAGAATTTCATTCCAAGAAATGGTGCCAATCATGTGAGCTTCCTTATGTTGCTGGACTGATTAATCAGTAATGGACTAATAGATGCTACAATCTGACAAGCATGTTCTAACAATTATGTATAAATAATCTTTGTAAATGAACAGTGTATGTATATATCTGTATCTACTTCTCTCTGTATGTCTATATCTACTTACACCTCCTTCTCTTGCATCATTGCATTATGGGTACAAAGCAAATTTTACCTGTGGCATTCATCCTCTTTTTTTATTTTTTTTTAAGATAACAGGTCAGAATGAGCAAGGATATACTATACTTGTTCCCCACCTGTAACAGTAACAGTATACCATAATTTTCCAAATTGGAAAATTACAAATTGGAAAATTACAGCATAGCAGTTTGATAATACTTCCGTTGCCATGGATCTTTCTTATGGAATCCTGGGATTCATTGTTTGGGGAGGAGCCTTCCTCTGAAGATAACACTGGAGCTTTCTGGCAGAGAAGTCTAAGAACCTCTTATCATACTACAAATCCCAGGTTTCTATAGGATAGAGCCATGTAAATTAAAGTGTTATAATAGAATCTTAGAATTGGAAGGGGCCATGAGAGCTATCTAATAAACTCAATAATTTATCCATTTCCACTAATTCATTCAGTTTTAATAGCCATTCTTCCACCATAGGAATTTTGAGATTCTTCTCTTTTTGAGCATATAACAGTCTTGCTGTCATGATCAGATAATGAAGTACAGTTGGCCCTTCACATTCGCTAGGGGTTAGGGGCACAGGGCCCTCACAAATTTGGAAAAATAGCAGATATCAAAGTGTGTGTGTGTCTGTGGGAAGGGGGCTGAGACATGGTGGAGTCAGTGGGTACTCATGCTCCAAACCAGGTCAGGGAAAGGAGAGGGAAAAGGGTGGGTCTGCATCGTGTCCCTATACCCCCTCTCCCTCATCCATCTCCTTCCTTGGGTATGCAGGAGCAGGCATTAGGAGAGGGTTTGTGGTGCTGAGAAACTGGGCTGTGAGCTGTCCTTAGTTGGCCAGGCAATGGCTAGTTGAGGAGCAGAGGCAGCTTTTTAAAGAGCTGCTTGGCCTCATCAGAGTTGCTGGGAGGGAAGGTTCTCCCAGAAAAGAAGCACTTGAGGTTGGCAGGCAAGA
Organism: Ctenosaura bakeri; assembly: GCA_948474755.1. Lineage (NCBI taxonomy): Eukaryota > Metazoa > Chordata > Lepidosauria > Squamata > Iguanidae > Ctenosaura > Ctenosaura bakeri. The sequence continues at coordinate 40,628 of CAOLHI010003752.1, read as the reverse complement.
GTTGGAGATACTCGAAAATGTTTGATTCTATGAAAGTGGAACCCACAAATGTGGAGGGCTGACTGTATTCTTCCATGGTTCTTTTCTAGTTGATCATCCATAAGTACCAAAAGAAACAATTCTATTTTTAACTGTATATTAATCTTTAATATTCTCCAAATCAAACTATGCAATTCAACTCAGAACTTTTTTTGCCTTCTCACAAATTCACCACTTTTAGTAATATTTCTTTTTTTTAAGCGGATTCTTTTGTGTTGGGATTTATTTCCTTTTTTCGCCTGTTGTTGGAGGTTCACTGGGCCCGACAAAATACAGGTTACATCGGCCCAGCAATGTCTCCTTGTATTATACCAATTTTATAATCAGGAGTTACTAACAGTGTAAGAGTCACTAATAATGTAAGAGAAGCTCACCACTTCAATTGATTTATTAGCCAGGCTCAGGTACCATATGATGAAGTAGGAAAGAATTGAATCTATCTGCAGGAGGTGGAAAAACATGACCCAGACACCAGGTCTACACAATGGGAAATGAATGTCTTCCCTGATAAGATATAAGAAGCATCTGGCTGATGTTCTGCATAACAAATCATTTTCTAGACCATGAGCTCTTTTTCAGCTTAAAGGTCCCTGTTTATGTTGTTATGGCTTGTGTAAAAGCTTATATTCCCTTGATTTTTCATCTTTTTAAGTGTGGCGTTTGTTATTCCACAAAACTAAAGAGGGAGTAAGCAAGTGAGTAGCAGCTTGGACAATGATTTACTAAAAATCAATTCAATTTAAATAGTTGGATGTTGTGCTCATACCCTTGAGAAATTTGATATAAAAGCAGCTTTTTTTCAGAGCTTGAAAATCAGTCTTGAAAGTTAAGCTAAATACTTAAGACAGCAGAACCTTCCTGATACTTAGAAAGTAAGTTCTCTATAAATGAAACTTTCTAGGTAAGCCTACTGAATGACAAAACTAATAGGAAGTCAGTGGCTTGTGGCATGAGCTTTCAGGGGTAGCAATCATTTTCATCAGATGCATGAACATTCACATTGTGATAAATATAATATCACTGAGAATTTACTTTCAGCCTTTTGTAACAAATCAAATAGATGATAGATGAGAGAGAGAGAGAGAGAGAGAATTGGGCAGCTGTTCTTTCAGAACTGAAAGAAAAGAGTTCTAAGTAGACATGTTCCTTTAATATGGACCTGATTTATTCATGTAAAAAAGGATTTATCATTATTGATATTATCCCTGTATTTATTATTTCTGGGACTGTATTTCTGAAGTTTTCTGCTGCAATGTTCTTGCAGTCCCAGGCAGCTATGTCCACCTTCTAAGTAACGGATCGAAAACTGATGACATGGTTATTTATCAGGGATAATAGCACTTTATTTTTTATCATGATTTGCCACTGATTTTCTGTTATGAGGCTAAATTTATGAATGGGGAGTTGGAAAAATTACAGATTCTTTGAACAACTGAAAAGCTTTCTAAAGCCTTGGCACTTACCAGTACTTTTTTCCTTCCTCTTTCTCCTTATGACTCCATGGGCTGCCATATCAGCATCAGCATCAAATGCTATTGCTAGTCTTGCTATCTGAGCAATAGTAAAGGCATAGTTTCTCAAGAAGTTCAGAATAAGTGAATTAGTATATGTTACTTTGTCATATCCCACTTTAATATAACAGTAGGAAGAACTATTGTCATTTTCTGTATACTTCTGCCAACAGTGCTTGTAATGGAACCATCAGAGAAGTACTTACACAAATACAAAGGATGCTATTTTGTCCCAGATCTGGCTACACTAGATTATCTGGATTCACTGGAGGATTTTGAAATCAGAGATGATGATGTATTTCTGGTCACTTATCCTAAATCAGGTAAGACTGGAAACATTTTCCTCAGAAAAGGTGATCGATTATTTCATATTAGGTTGCAGCAGCATATTAGGTTGCAACAAAAGGTTTTAGCCTATCTAGCCATGATTTTTGAGGATATCCACAACAGAGAAGTATTGTGAGACTGGAGATATGGCAGAAAAAACAAAGAAGGGAAAAGAAAGTCTATTTGAATTATTTGGATTAACCAGTCCCATTGGCTTGTTTATGGAGCTGCCTTCAATATGTTCTCCATTTGAGAATGAATGAAAGAATGAATGAGTATACCCTTATTCATTCACTCTGGAAGCAGGTCAAATCAATACTTCATAAAAGAAGTGTACTTGCCATACTTTCAATCTGGCTTCAGGTCTGGTTATGGGATGGAGACAGCTTTGGTCACCTTGGTGGATGACCTACACAGGGAACTAAACAAGGGGAGTGTGTCTCTGTTGGTTCTGCTGGACCTCTCAGTGGCTTTTGGTACCATTGACTATAATATCCTTCTGGGCAGACTCTTTGAGATAGGACTTGGAGGCACTGTCATGCAGTGGTTCTGGTCATTCATGAGGGACAAACTCAGAAGTTGGTGCTGGAGGACTCCCTGGTCATCAGCCTGTGGGGTCCCCCATGCTGTTTAATATCTACATGAAACTGCTGGGAGATGTCATCTGGAGTTTTGGGGTTGGTGTCACCAATATGCTGACGACACCCAACTCTATCTCTCCTTTCCATCTGATTCCAAGAAAACTGTCCTGGTACTAAATCAATGTCTGTTGTCAGTAATGGACTGGATAAGGGCAAACAAATTGAAGGTTGATCCAGACAAGACAGAGATGCACCTGATCAATTGAAAGGCAGATCAGGGAATACGGACTTTGCTCGTGCTGGATGGAGTTACACTGCCTCTGAAATCTCAGGCTCACAGCCTTGGTAGACTGGTCTGAACTCTGAGCCTGGTTACCCAGATCTCAGCAGTGGCCAGGAGTGAATTTGCACAGTTAAAACCTGTGAGCCAGCTGTGCCTGTTCCTTGAGATGTCAGATCTGACTAGAGTGGCACACACCTTGATTACATCTTGGTTAGACCACTGTCACATACTTGACATGGGTCTGCCTTTGGAAACTGTTTGGAAACTTCATGGGGTTCAAAATGTGGCAGCCAGAATGCTGACTGGGACCAGTTACAGGGAATATATAACTTTCTTGTTAAAAAAGTTTCACTTGCCTCTTTGTTTCTGGGCACAATTCAAAGTGCTGGTCATTACCTATAAAACCCTATACAGCTTAGGTCTGGACTATTTGTACAAACCTGCTAGAGCCCTAAGATCTGTAGGGGAAGGATTTATCACAGTCACACTGCTAACCCAGGCTCATCTGGTGAGGACATGGGAGAGAGTCTTCTCAGTGGCTGCTCCCAACCCTGTGGAGCACTCTTCCATGGGAAGCTAAGTTGGCTTTCTCCCTGCTTTCCTTTCACCAGCAGACAAAAACATTTCTCTTTAAGCAGGCTTTTATGTGAGCCGAGGAGCTTTTTATTTTTTTATTAACCTATTTTAAAAATTGCACATTATGGTAGGTTTTTATAATTTTACATCTTTTAATATTTTTAATTGTTTTAAATATGTTTAATGTTTTTAACTTATTTTCAGAAGCTACCTCGGGTTCCATTCTGGGAGAAAAGGTGGCATACAAATATAATAAACAAACAAATGAACAAATAATTTCCTCCATCTTCAGTTCCTTCCTTCTCTTCACTTGGCAAATGAGCTTGCATAGGACCACTTGCCTGTACAGGAGCCTCCACATGAGAGGAATAGTGGTGGCTGGTCCCATGTCAGTACACTTGTGAATCTGCTTAGAGTTTTAGTCTGAATTGAGGGATCAATGGAAGGTGATGACACTATTTAGTGGATAGGCTGAGGTCCTCAGAGATAATCTTATTTGAATTCATCATCCCACTGAGATAGAAGGAAAGTGACAGAAATGGAGATGGAGGAGGCAGGGCTAGCATGCTCCTCTGTTCATATGTTGATTCAAAATGCTTCCTGAAAGGCTCAGTATCACTAATGCTTTGAACAAGGTGAAAAACTCCTAGTAGTCTTGGAGCTTTATCACATGAGGCAGGTAAACTGCAATTACAGCAGGATAATAGCATCTTCAGCTGGAATTTATCACGTAACATTGTTCCTCTTCTCTTGTTCTCCCAAGGGGAGACCATTTGGAAAGCTTTTATTTTACTAACCAAAAAACCCATTAATGATCTTCTTTATTAAAAAACACTTTCCAAATGGTCTCTCACTGGAAAACAACAGAAAAGGAATAATGTCATGTGATAAACCCCAGCCAAAGAAGCTATTATCCTACTGTAATTGTGAGGCACCTGCCCCATGTGATAAAGCCCTCAAAGACAACTCTGAAGAAGAATGGAAAGAACATGGTGTAATGGAAGGCTCAAACAAAGTTATATCCAAGGCAGTCAGATGAGGGACAAAATACAGTTAGAGGTATGAAGTGTAAATAGATAATAACTGAAATTTACCAGATATATCAACATCTCTTTGAGGGATGCATTACATATGGGAGGGGGACTTTGGTATAAAGTCATGCTGCTTTCCTGAAACAAGAATATCTAGCTAAATCTCAAAGGGATGTTGGTATATCTTGTGAATTTCAGTTATTATCCGTTTACACTTCATGCCTCTAATTCTGTCTGTTGTCCCTCATCTGATTGCCTTGGATACAACTTTCTCGAAGCCTTCCATTACATCATGTTCCTTGTCAGTTTTATTGCTGCTGTTCCAGACTGAACTATTCTTTATTTGGATACTAAATATCTGATATTCAGGCTTTTTCTTTTTTTAAAAAAAAGTGGGGTTTTTTTGGAAAGGAGTTGTTTTAATTACTTTTTAAAAACTCTAAATCCTTTTTTAAAACTGTAAATACTAATTAGTTTTGCAAAGCTCAGAATAGTAACACTACTCAATGACTTTATACAGTTGCCCCTCCATATCCATGGATTCTATAACAATAAATTCAACAAACCACATCTTGAAAAATACCTCCCCCACCAAAAAAATTCTTGGTATCCAAGAACCAAATTCAAGCAGATACTGAAGGTCACGGTAAAGATAAAGTTATAGCCCATCAGTATCTTAATGTCTGTTGATCTGATTCAGCCATGCAGTCTGTATCTCCTTTTCTTTCCCTCTTTTAATATCATCTCTGGTGTTGCAGTTTAAATAGTAAATTCCTTGATAAAGAGACATATTCTTCTGCTTTATGTTATGCCTTACATTTTAAAGTTAAAGGGATCTTGAAGCCTTCAAGTGAATTCAATGAGGCTGGTCATATTTTACACAGGAACCGTGTGGACACAGAATATTTTAAGTTTGATTTATCATGAAGGTCATCGACTTGGGACTGAGGACGTTGACCTGCTAGACAGAGTCCCATGGCTTGAGTATAAGTTTCGCAATGTTGATTATGACAGTTGTCCATCACCTCTTCTCTTTTCCAGCCATCTGCCCTACAACTTAATGCCAAGGGGATTAAGAAATGGAAGAGTCAAGGTAAGACCTGACAGTGCTATCATTTCAATTACTCAATTTGTTGTCGTAACTTGCTCTGAGTTTATACTGTTCACACGCAATACTGATTTTGCCAGAAACAGAGAACCAGCAGAGTGTAAATTTCTGCAATGTGATTTCTAGAAGTTGGCAAGGTCTGCAGTGGTGGTGATGATGCAAAGAATATAAGATGTACACCACTTAAGACCAAAGCCAGGTAACAGGGGAGAAGGTGTAGCTATTTTGGAAGTAAGAATGAAAGAAAATTGACATATGAGTATCTTCTGAGTCTGAACATCTGAAGCAAAGTCAATTGCTGAAGTCCAGGGTTTGCATAAGAGAAGGAAGTAAATTTCACTTCCTGTATGACTCCTTCACACTACAGAATTACAACACAATGATTCCACTTTAACTGCCATAGTTCTATACCATAAATCCTGGGATGTACAGTTTAGGGAACAGCATTTGGAGTTCTCAGCTCCAAACCACAAATCTCAGATCACTATAGGATGCAACCATGATAATTAAAGTTTGATCATTGTGCTATAATTTTGTAGTGTGAAAGAGCCCATAGTAAATGTCTCTGACATACAAGTTGCAAAGAATTATGTCAGTGTTATGAAGCAACTGGACCGTGGTGGAGCTTGGAGTATGGGGAGGAGGCAGGAGGGAGTGGGGCTATGGTGCACGGGGCATGACCACTGTGCACGGGGGCATGGCTGTAGTGTGTGGGGGCATGGCCAGGGCACACGGGGGCATGGCTACAGGCCAGGATGCCCACAAAACATTGCCGCCCGGGGTGAGTTGTCCCCCGCCCCCACGTCTCTATGCAACTGCAACTGGAAAATGCTAAAGAAGAGATGTGTTGCTTCTCCATCAGTCTATTTAATAATTATGCTCTATACTCATGTGTCACCTTTAGTTCATCTCCAGATCTTGACAAAAAGAAGTGCTTGTTTTGGAGCTATCCCAAGTGCTGCATCATCAGTCTTCCCTTGCTAACTATGGCCCTTTCTGCATGAGGCAAATGAATCGCTCCATGCTGTTACTTACCGGGTCTTCTGGGTCCGAAGTAATGCAGACTTTCCCTTAAGCCTTTCTGCAGGGCTCCTCCATTAGTCCAGGGTAAATCGGAGCAGTGCAAGGTCTTTAGATCCGCACTGCTCTGGCTGAAAATAGTGGCTTCCTGTTTTTTTGTGGGTCTGGACCAATCGCTGACGCTGGCCATGTCCACAGTCCGCCCTCCGCTGATCGCAGGCTTGCATTGGTGTGAGCCTGCGCAGCTGCACTAGTCAAGAGGAATGCAATGGCACGCTCCAGAAGATTGAAAGACCGGATTTTTCCGGTCTTCACTTAGCGTGCTGGAGGACCACTTGGAGGTGTTTTGGATCGGACTAAGGTGAGGAACTAAGGTAAGTAGTCCTGACCTAGTCTGATCCAAGGTGCAGACAACCTCCGTGCCAGGACGCCTTGGCCCATTTTAACTTCCTCGTGTGGAAAGGGCCTATAATGTGCTTCGTTTGTTTGTGGTTTGTTTGTTTATTTGTTTTGTTTTGATTTGTTTTTACAATGAGTGTTCAATGTGAATAATTAATCCATGGCATTAGCAACTGTGTAATGGTAGTTAATAGCCTTTTGTTGTATCTTGAATGAAAGGAAAGTAGTGGATGCTGTAGTTTTCTGGTATCAGAACATATGATACTACTCTGAGAAAAAAGAGTAGGGATTAGATCAGTTTTATTCTGTAGTAAAGCCAAGTGCTCAGGTTATCTTGGGAATTGTAGTTCAGAAGAGTAAGTGGAATAGGTAATATTTTTAATTGGTACATCAGTGGTGCAACTGTTATCCAAAACAGGTTTTTAAAAGAGGTATCTCCCATTCATCTCTCAAAGCTAAGCTGTATCTAAGAACTTGAGCTATTCTAGGCTCATATTTACTGAAAATAAAAGTCTCTAATTGCTGCTGTCAAACTTTAATTCTCTTGCCAGAGAGCTCAAGAAGAAGTACATAAAATACATTAGAAACAGACAAAAAAGACTTTTTAATGAAAGCAAAGCAACTTGATAGGACCAACGTCAAACAAATTCATCATTTTTTAATTAATGTGATAACCGGCTTCCAAACTACACCATAGTTTGCTTCAAAAGATTTAATAGGTTTTTTTTAGTTATCTGTACTCTTAACAGGGTATTTTTGTTGCTTAAATGAATAGTTAATATCAGAGGACTAACTGTTTGAATAATGTTTAAGATATTAACATATCTAAGATCAAGCTTATGAACGTTACCTCAGTTCAAATGTTTTGCAAAATCCTCAGTTGTAGTCTAGAGATAATGGAGGGCCTCTACAACACTGAAAATCAAAGTCTTATCATTAGTGTAAAGGTTAATGGTTTTATTAGATCTCAGGAGCACAATCCCTTTAAGATGTAAGCAGGCATGATATAATGAACCAGAAATTTTATTGCCAGAGTTAACAAAAGAGGTGATAAGGAACACATCTTTTTAGTACAATTTATTATTGCAGTAAGTCTAGAGTCCATATTATTGATTCCCATGTTAACAACCAACAGAAAGAAATTACAAAGTCCATTTAAACCTGGGACCAAACTGAGCGAACTGATAGAATGATAATGAGTTTAATTGAAATTGCCAGTTAATGCAATCAAAACCAAATTGCCAAATTAATTTTAAAAGACAAACCAACTGAGGATTTCTTGAAAGGTTGGAAACAGTTTATGGACTTCTTGAGTAATAAGCATCAAACAATGCAATACTTTGTGGGTATGGCCATTAGCAGTTTTGCTTAGCTGGATTTGTAATAGTAGGATAATATTATCCTGCCTTCCTTCCCTTTTCCTTTTCTCATTACAGTTTGCAGGAGAGGGGAGTCAGAGCCCTTTTATGTATTAGCATTTCAATCTTTAGTTGTTTAAATTAGTAAGTCAATGTTTTAATGAGCCTGTTGTACTTTATTATTTTACTTCAGCGTATTTACATTAGTTTATGTCTATATTGTAAATGTTTGTTGGTGCTTGTGTAATTTTGCATAAAAACTGATAAATAAATATACAAAAAAAAAACCCTCTAAAAAGATTAGGCCTATTACAGCCAACTGAGATTCCTCACATAATAAATAAGTATGGTAAACAGTCTATGAATTGGATCATGATATATCTTTTAAGATAAAAATCAGAAAAGGTTGGGATGAATTGTCATAATAGCCATTGTTAATTAAAGAATTTGTATGATAAGATTCCATTTCAGTGGGTCTTTACAAGGTTCTAGTAACAACCATTCTGGAATGAATCCAAATTTCAGAAAGTTATGCACTCTCCAGAATGTAAAAAAAAAAAGACAGCTGGCAAGTGAATGAGCAGTATGTGTCTAAAATATTATTAGAACCCACCCAGGAAACTTATTTAATTCTTTTTATCACCTTTTGAATTTTTCTTCATTTTCTACAGTTTCAGCACAAAGAAAGGTAACTTTGGTCTCCCCTTTGATAATCCTTAATATTTTTGTATGATGTAAAGAAGCTTAAAAATACCTTCAAAATAAGAGACTTATTTATCCGAGAATATTCTGGGATGAAAAAGTCTAGTTCCATCTTCATCTCTTGCAACTCCTGAGTTTCTTTTCTTTTTCTTTCTTTCTCTGAGATTTTTTTTTTTTGCCTACCTTTTCTTTATTAGCAACAACATCGACCTTTTATCACCAAATTCATACTTTTTTGCTGTAGATGTAATGTTCTTGTCATAGTTCTATAGATATCAAGTACATTTCATCTAACCTTTTCCCAAATTCCTCTTGTTTCCCTTATAAATTCCTCCATAGTCTGTCAGAGCCAGTCTCATGATGTCTGCTTGACAAATCAATATTTTTTGCTTTGAGGAGAACCACCCAAGTTTTTTTTATGCTTAAGAGCATTTCAGCTCTTTGAAGCATAGATATCTCAGCATTGCCTCTCCACAGAGACTGGAGCTGAGAGTCAGAGATACTCTCTTGAAAATAATGCTCCAATCTTGTACCCAGTCCCTACAAACATAGTGGAACTAATAATAATGATGGATTAAACCTCCTAGTTAGGTCCAATTGTGCCTATTCTTGTGGAAATCTGATGAGTTTCTAAAAAAAAACAAAAACCCTGTAATTTCCAGGATGCAATTCTGCCCGTGTATCTCTCAATCAATAGATCTGAAACAAATAAAAGATTTTTGTTCATCAATGTATTTGTGTGTGTATGTGGTGAGGAATGGTATTTAATCTTTTTTTAAAAAAATCAGAACCACTTAATACTTAGAACTCAGCTCTCAGAACTTTGAAGGTCTAAAAGAAAATGAAAGTCTTTGCATGGCACCAAATTTAAGTTAGAGACCAAGCAACCTTTTTGGGGAAGGACTTCCATAACTGAGTATTGCCAAGTCCCTGTCTCACTTCTCAGTTTCACTGATGTAAGAAGATGATGATGATAAAATGGACATGAAACTAGATAATACAGTGAAGAGAGCTACCTTTGTGAAAATACTTCTATTGTTAGGCACTTTCTTCAGGTGATTGCGGGTGGAGTGAGTAACTTACTGAAGCTTGTTAAAATCATTTTCCTGCAGGTTATTTATGTGGCCAGAAACTCTAAGGATGTCTTGGTTTCCTTTTATTATTTTTCCCAAATGTCTGTCAAAATAGAAAAAGTAGACTTTGGAATTTTTATGGAGGAATTTCTTGCTGGCAAAGGTAAGAATTATTTGATGTTGTAATATAAACCACTTATGCCTATACACTACACCATTCACTTGACAACATATTGAAATAAATATGACTATCTTTGCAGGATGTCACATAAGAAACATTTGGCTGTTATGGGGAGGTTGGAAATCATGTTCAACAAATATAAATAACACACCCATTCAAGATTTTTTTAAAATGAAAAACATATTACCTATGTTCCTGAAATGCAACTTCACTTTTCCCCTTGTTGTGGAAGAAAGTGTGATTGATGATGGGGAAAGACTGCCACTATCCAATAAGAACATATGGTGCTTCCAGACCACAAGCTCTCAAGTTTCTGAACAGAGATAGGGGGAACAAGTAGGAACTTTATTCAGTGGTAGAGGTGGTGGTGGAATTCAAAGATGGATTCATTTATATGGAGAGGAATTAGAGAAAAAAGAGGAAGAACATTTTTGGTATGTATACAATTTAAAGAATGTGTCAAAGCAATTGTAAAGGAGTCCATGAAGTCCAACTGTGGAGCTAGTGAAAGGTGGCTATTCAGAGTCCTTCTGACCTTTTTTTGGATCCACAGTCTTGGGGTAAAGTGTAGACCTTAGATTCTGGCACATCCCTTTCCAATGTGTTACCCTGATTTCTAGGGGTCCCGTGAGGGACACCTAAATGCGCTCTCAATTATAATAAGTTGGGGAAATTAGCAAACAGCACAAGCTAGCAATGCGAGAGGCAGGGCAACGGAGCAGAATCTTTTACCCAATGTCTACGGGGTCAGACCGAGTCAGGGAGCAAACAGAAGTGTAAGAATAATAATTGTTTTTATTAAAATACAATCAAACAGTATATGCAACACACTCACACAGATAACTAAGGAAATAAAGGTTGGAGTGGGATAGAGGGATTTTTAGAAGAGTTGTTGGTTTGGGTAATACTACACCTGTCCTGAAGTCCGGGTAGCCTGAAGACTGAGTTCGCAGGTATGAAGTCTCAGTACGTGGGACTGAGGGGAAGGCTCACCAGGCAAATCGGCAGCAAGGCGGGATGGAAATTGGGAGCGATCAGCAAAAGCTACCTCATACTTCCTAATGGCATCAATGGCACAGATATTAACCACCAATTAGTGGCTCATTTGAGGTTGACATTAAATCTCTACTGGAACATTGTAGCAGACAACCAGCTACACCAATTACCATTTTACACTGATTATCATCATCATTTTAAGCTGCTCTAACCATTACTGTCTTTCTGACCAGTGCCATACAATTCATGGTTAGACCATATAGAAGGCTGGTCTGCCCACTGGGATGATTTCAATATTCTCTTCATTACCTATGAAGAAATGAAGAAGGTAAAACATAATAGGGTTTTTCCTTCAGGTAAAACAACAATGAAGATCCATCTGACTTTGTTATAGAACCTGAAGCTGATGGGAAAGGCAGACAACTAAGCATCGGGAGGAGTGGAGGGGTTGTAGGAGTGTTCAATGGCAACACTTCAAAATCCAAATTCAACTGCAGATTCAGCCACTAGTCTTCCTTTCCCCAGAAAGCTTAAATGTGAGGAAGGAGTAACCGCTTGTGTGAGGTGCGCTGAGGTAATACACCATGCATTCCTGTGTTGAGGGGTGTCCTCCACTGCATATGACTCCTTCCTCAATGTCAAGATTAATTCCTTACTGAGAGAAAAGAATAGTGGGAAAGATTTAATAGCAGTAGCAACAGGGTAGTCCTAATTCAAAGAAGATTAATAGTACCAATGTAGATGCTTATAGGAAGTACTGCACAGTATTGAGTGGCTAGAACTCTTTTACCCACAACAGCACATCCTCTCACCCTCTAGTGTCTCCATTCACATAGGAAGTGTGTATACTGGCGGGAGGACAGGGCTGATATGGCGTGGCAGGGGAAAGCAGCAATAACACCATAATGCTCAAGCTCTAGAGAGATGTTTTAAAAATTAAAATTTGGGAGACAATTGAGGCAATTGGGGGAAAATAGAATGAGGACATGTAAGGAATGTAGTACAGTTGGAGGGGAAATGGGTAATGGTGCAAGAGGGCTGGACATACCCCTATCTAACATCAGAAATCCTATCACAAACAAAACACTTGCAGAAGAATAGAGTTTCCAAAATATGTCAGGACAGTATTTGGGTAGAGAATGACAGAAATCATCAAGAATCATTAATGCACATTAAATAGGGTGCACAAATTAGTACAAATTGCCATTTTTGACATATATTCCATACATTTTTTCCCCTTGAATTACAGCCCAAATCTTCCAAGGCAAAATCCTCTGCTGACAATTATTAGGACCATGCCCTTTCCATTCAGGGGGATATGTATCTCCCCTTCTAAATATTCACCCTTCCTGTAGACCTAGATAGACTGTGAAGCAGCCAGCACTGGCAAGAATAATGGCGAATGAGATAAGGTTCTTGATTTGATGGCAGCATTTTGCAAGGTACCAGTGCTTTCCAAACATGGTTGAATGTATCCCTATACACTTTAAAATATTAGCACATGTTTATATCTATGAAAGTGGTACATAAAGTGGCAGAAGTGGAAAGTAGAAATACAATGGATAGATATCCGATTGACAGCCTAGTTTTGACAAGATTTGGTGGTTTGATTAATACAATACAGGTTTTGCCCCTTTCTTGTCTTTCTGTATTCCCTTTATCCTGCCTTTGTCAATATCTCAAAGTAACTTAGAAAGTAATAAAAAACAGGGTTCAAAATCTTTCATAAGGACAAATGATGTAAAATTCTTTCCTGGTTGTGCTATGGCCTGTCTCCTCTCTCCGTTCCTCAAGACGTAAGCATTTAATGGCCACTTAGAGTGCTGACTCGCATGCAGGTAGTGACACTGGCAGTTGTGAAGGGAGGAACTGGGCAAGCCTAGTTGCTTCCTGCCAATCACAACTGCAGGAATGCTATGAAGGGGGACCTATAAGGGAGAAAGGATGGAAAATTGAGCTTTGTCTCTGACAGGAGGCAGATAGGGGAAATACGGCCTAAAGATAGGGAAGGGATTGTAGGACAGATAGGGAAAAAATGTCATAGAGATGGAAAAAAGCTGTAATAGAAATAGGACAGTCAGCAAGGGGGAAGAACTGAATAGGGTTTGGGAGCTATGAATGATTAAATAGTCCAGAGGGATAAATGTTTGATCTGAGTGTGTAATAATAAACTTCTACTTGTTTTACACTTTTCTCTGGCTGTTCCTAAAAGTTTTAGATAGTGTGTGGTTACACTCACCACAGTGAACCCACTGATCAGCACCTCCGTTTGTCAACATAAATATCGCCTTGAGCCCTGAGTATCCAATTCAGGGAGGAATATAGTGAATAAAAGAGGCATGGTGAGTGATAGGAGCCCATAAGTTTGGAACTGGGAACCAGCCTGAAGAGGGAATCTGTCACAACAACATACTCTTCTGGGACCTCTGGAAGGAAGAGAGGATGTTTTTGTCATTGTGTATCTGCATATAGGAACATCAGCAGATGCTCTTCTACAACCTACTCTCTCCACCATTGCTAAATAGCTATGTTAGAGGAGCTACAGCTTGAGACAGAAAAGTTTTGAGAGGGTTGGGGGTCTTTGCTTGAGGGAGGTGTTGAATTCCTCCTCCTTTAAAATCAAACTAAAAGATTTTAAGATTCTTCTGCTCCCTCCACCAAAGTGGGTGCCAACTTTTCTATTTCTTATCAAACAATATTTATTATCTGATTGGCTCTGTTTGGCTGTAGTGATCTTCAATTACGCATGATGTCATGTCTAAACTATTTCCCATTTCAGGATCTGAGAAGTTCTATACTGAAAATCAACAACTTCCTAGGAAAGAGACTGACTGAAGAGGAGTTGGATGATGTTGTGGATAAGGCTTCATTTGACAAAATGAGAGTGGATCATAGAACCAACTATGAGAAGGTGCTTCCTGATCTGTTAGATTGCAGCAAAGGACGCTTTCTTCGCAAAGGTAAATGGTGGTGTTTCCATGTGTGCTCATTGCTTCATCTGATATTTATTCCTGTGATATTTTAGGCCCATGCAAAAATATATTTTTTAATGTTTTTTGCAGGCTTTTAGAAACTAGAGTTTATTGTACTTCACTGTGCTCTTTTGTATTCTCTTCTATTATGTTCCTGCTTGTATATTGTTTAATTTCCAAGTGTTTAAATTAGTGGTGGCCAAATCCAGTAGCTCTGCCCTAGGACCCTGCTGAAACTGAACCTAGAATTAGCCGGAAGTCAATGTCAGGCTTTGAATAAAATTTTTCTAATATTAAATAGTGTGTGTGTGTATGTGTGTGTATGGAGGGAGACTCTTTATTCTATTCAAAAGATGAATTGTGCATATGGAAGGCTTCCAGTATTTTCAAATCACTCTTCCTTTTTCTTGGCCAGAAACAGGAAGGTCTGAAGAGTCTGGCAGTGTTGAGGACTACAGAAATGATTGGGGTGGGGGTGGGGGTGGAATGAGGGCCCAGGAGTACACTTTGCTCACCCCTGACTGAAATGAAAATGTTGTAGAAGTCTTTCATATGATTACATGATGCTCAATAATTAGATAACTAAAGCTACTCTTCCAGTCGAGTTCCACCCTCTTATGAAAAGCCCATGTGCAACACAGCTAAGATTGCATTTACTCTGTTAAGTGCAGCAAGATGTGCATATTCTTGACTGATTACCATGGATGAAACATTAAAGCTACCATTAGGCAGACATAATCTTTGAATGAGTCAAAAGGTACCATGTTGGAATCAGAAACAAAAGAGGGTTACTTTGGGATTCCATGTAGTATGTATGAGCAGTTCCCACATTCATAAACTTTCATAAATTCTGGCAGTACTTTTTGCAGTGCACTAGAGTTTTGTGGCATTTTCATCTGATCTGATAATGGCCATGGGACTGAAGCCATTTGTATGGTATCTCTTCTTAGAAGAAATATAAATTGAATCAATCAGGTCATACTGCACAAAACAGAGTCAATAAGAATTATGGATTTTGACTTCCAGCATTCCTGTTATGAATAATAGATATTAACTATGATAGTTATGTCATTTTCTCTCTGAATTCTGGGCCAGGTACAATTGGAGACTGGAAAAACATGATGACAGTTACACAGAGTGAAAGGTTTGACAGCGTTTTTAAGGAAAGAATGGAAAAGCTGCCCTTCAAGTTCTGCTGGGATATCAATGAGGAAATATGAAGTGCAACGGACACATCTCTCTGTTTTTCTGTTCTACAACTTTTTAATTTTGTGAAGAACATTTTTAAAACTTTTAAATTTTGTTTCAACATCAGTTTGCAGTTTTGGTTGAGTAAAGCGTACACATTTTAGCAACATTTATCATAATGTACATCATTTCCCAAAACATTTCTGGAAGCAAATTTTCCTCATTCAAGCCATAAGTTGCATCATTTATTAGAGATTTTTTAAAATTGTATCTTATCTTTTGTATACTGTGTTCCTTAATATACACATTTTTGTATATATTATTGGATCAGTGGAACTTCATAATATATTGCATTGCGATACTTAGCAAAGGATAAAAAATGAAAGGATAACTGCATTATGGCTTGCTTGTTAATTTTGAAAATGTCAATTGGGTCAGTCTCTATGTAAAATGGATTACGCCTATTTTTTTCCTCGGTCACTAAGGATGCACCAATTCTGCCTTAAAAGATGACCTATGTGATGTACACATTTAATCCTTATCACCTGGAGACAAAAATGATAAGACATCTGCTTAAAGCAATCACTTTGCATTACTTTGCAAGTATCCCAATTCTGAAGTATTAATTATACTACTATATCAATATCTCCCCTTCTTCCCTAAAACATTCTCTGGATACCGCACTGGGGCAAACTGAAGTGCCTGAAAGTAAAATTTTCACCTTGTATATAGATGCAGCAGAAGAGATTTAAAAATAAATTCCAGTGTGGGATGCAAACCCAATGGATTTGGCCTTTATAGATCTTGGTGCAGTCTCACACCCCAGTAACCTCTAGATTAGGCTTTTGTAATGTACTCTGCAACACACAGAGCTGCCCTTGCAAAGTACCAGGCTCTTGGCAATCTAAAACTCTGCTAGTTTTTCCAGTTGATGGAGCATTTGGTTTGGATTTTGTGTAAATTTAATCATACTCATCTTATTGGATTAACTTCTGTAACAACACGCAAAGGCTACAATGCTACCCAATACTGAAACTCTAAACATCTACTAACTAAAACATGACAGGGCTCTGAACCCCCAAACCTAACTCTAAGGAAGGAAAAAAAGATAAAAAAGATAAGGTATATTATTTTACCATTATAGATCCAGCTAAATAATGTCACTAATTACTAATAATCGTAACTATGCATTATTACATTGTTAGATTGCTTATTGATAAAAAATAAAATTAAATCCATAAACTATTTCTAATCTTTCAGAAAACTGTCATTTGCCTTGTCTTTTAAAACCCATATCAATTTGGCAATTTGAGCTTATTCAGTGACCTTAGCAATCCAACACTGTTGCTGCTTTAGTCCATTTCCAAGTTTGAGTGAATACTAATCTTGCTGCTGTTATCATATATCAAAGATGTGATCCATATTTATTGTTCAATTCTTTATCCATAATTCTCAACAGAAACATTATTGATAACATTATAAAATCTACCATTAAAATGGTTTTGATTGACATATAAGTCATAGATCAGTACATTTTCCTCTTATTAGAAGTCCACCACATACTGAAAAAAGAGCCCTCCTTATCTTGACACCTCCAAGATTGATTTGAATCATTCTGAGACATTTTGACAGCCATGTTGAAGTTAAATAATATCTGTACATCATTACACAGGTTTTATTTTAAATTACTATAAATTACTACTTTTAAATTACTATAGAGGCAAATTTAAACCACATTTTCTCCATACATTCATATGAACATTTTGCCCCAGATTTTGAGCCTACCTTATCATGTATTCCTTTAGAGGTACATCTTCTGTCTCTAACTTCAAAAACAATTTAAACCTTTTTTTTAATTACATGGTTATCATATTTACACAACTCTAAATAAAACTCATTTTCTCCAGCATTCATTGTAGCATTTCTCTTATATTAATTAAATTTGTCCTTAAGTTGGATATAAGCAAACAAATTAAGAACTTTTCTGTTCTTGGAAAGAATTTCTTTAAAGCATTGTTTTAAACTCTCAACTGTCTTGTTCAAAGTACAAAAAATCATCATAAATCAACACTTTCCAATTTTAACCCATTATTTCTTTTAAAAGCCTTTCTGCAGTGAGTTGGCTAACATTATCTTCAGAAAAAGACTCATATCAAACCAGTAAAAGAATCTTAATACAATGATTTTTAAATTCAGTATGTGCCTTAACTTTATCATGCCAAAGACAACCATGCCACCCAAACCTTACCTCATGACCTTCATCTCTGAGCAATATGCATTCCTGGGAACTCCCAGTCCCTTTCTTTCCTTAGTGCCATGCATCATTTTAAATTTTATTTTGGGTTTCTTTGCCTGCCAAACAAATCTAGAAATCTGTTTCTGCCATTACACAAAAGGTATTCCATTTCTTATAATAGGACTGTTTGAAAGAGAAATAAAGACCATGACAGATCATTTGCTCTATTTTTCTTTTTAAAATTTGTTTCCAAACTTTTCATAGTTATTTTGGAATAATAAATACTTGTTCTTCATAATTGTAATATCCAAATATTTGATCCCGTATTTTTCCACTTTAAAATTTGAAAGCACAGTTCATTCATTATCCTCTCCTGGTGTCATCATTTCGTCAGCAATTTTGTTCCATCAAAATTCACCTTAAACCTAGATCAAGCCCCAAACCAGGGGTGTATCTACGGTGGGGCAATTTGCGCGCAAGCCCCAGGCACCAATGGGGGGGGAGTGGAAGCCTCCCACCCTACCTCCTGGGCGTGGCCTGCTGCTGCCCCTGCTGGCATCCTTCCTGATGAGGGGGGCTGTAGTGGCAGCAGTAGCCCTCCTGCCTGTTGTCCCTACCCTGCCCCATCTGCCACTGCCCACCCCTGCCTGCCACAACCCTGCCCCTGACAGGGTCCTTCTTGGAGGGGGTGGCAGCAGCAGTAGCAGCCTCTTGCTCCCCGTCGCCCTCACCCCCACCCATCCTGCTGCCGCCACACCTCCGCCCACCATAGCACCACTCACCGCTCACCACGGCCTGCCTTCACCACCTCAGCTCCACCTTCCTGCCTACCCCCATCCCCACCCACCACAGCCTCACTCCCACCAGGGTATTTCCTGGCTGGGAGAGGCTGCAGTGGCAGAAGCAGCAGTGACCCTTCCACCTGCTGCTACCCCCTGCCCCCACCAACCCACTACTGCCCCACCCCCACCTGCCCATTCCCATCAGCTGCTGCCCCACACCCATCCACTGCCGCCTCATCCCTGTCCACCACTGCCCTGTCCACCACCTGCCATGTTCCTGCCCACTGCACTCCCACCCTTGCCAGGGTCCTTTCTGGCTTGGTATCAGGAAGGGGGGCTGTGACAGAAGCACCTAGGGTCACAATTTCCAGGCTTGCCCTAGGTGCTGGTGAGGCTAGACACACCACTGTCCCAAACACTGATGTTTTACAGAAGAGCCTTCATTGAATTAAATGGATTTTTTTTTTGCCAGTATCACAAGATTGTCTGCATAAGCTATCAGCTTCCCCCCTTTTTTTTCAGTCAGCATTCCATAAATTCTGTCCTCTTGTCTAATATCTCTCAGTAGGATCTCCTACACCAAGATAAAAAGTAAAGGTGAGGAGGAACCACTTTATCTAGTTCTCTTTGGAATTTCCAGTTCCCCTATGTTCTATTCATTTTCTTTTTATGCATCAGATCCTTCTACCCCACTCCAACGCTATTCCTGTCTTCTAATTCTTGGAATAGTAAGTCAAACCTATTCTTCCTCCAAATCTGCTCCCCCATTTGCTGATGGACTAGTGCCCATAAGGCAGTGCCAGTAAATGACAATGTTATAACCACTATCAAGACAAGCCAAATATTGCCAAACATTGCCCACTGATGAAGGAGGAGCCCGCTGTAGCTTGTGGTCTTATATCTAATGCCCAAGACATGTTCTACCTTTGGGCAGATCTCCCAGTCAACAACTGTGTGGCCATAGAGTAATATTGCCAGTTCTGTCTCATTTGAGCAACAGATTGGTTCTAAGGCTCCCACAGTTTGCCTATAGGGTCCATTCCAGCAATTTGTGTGGCAGCTTTACTTTTTAATAAATGATTCTCCACATGGCCCACTCCTCACTTCACCAGCTTGTCTGCCATCACTATATCCTTTGACTGTTCCTCAGTGGGTAGCACTGTGTGACTGGGAACTTGATAACATGATCTCTTTCAACCTATTTGCTCCAAGACAGAAAAGGTACATCAAAATACCTACACAATATATGCCTCCTTAACCCTTCTTGCTTCACAATCTTTTCTGGGGACTTGGGCCAGTGGTATCTCTGGCCAGAGTTATTGGGTTCCCTCCAATACTAGAATTCTAGCCAGAACGATATCTGTGTCATAATCCCTCTCAATTGGATAATTGTTGGCCAGTGTCCAGCATGCCACTATTGGGCAAAGTGCTGAAGTGTGTAGTGGCCTCTTAGCTTCTGGTGCTCTTGTATGAAATTATTTAGAATCATTTCCATCTGTTTTCAGTCTTGGTTATAGGACAGAGACAGCTTGGCTGATCACCTCAACAGGGAACTGGAGAGGAGGACT
This sequence comes from Ctenosaura bakeri, assembly GCA_948474755.1. Lineage (NCBI taxonomy): Eukaryota > Metazoa > Chordata > Lepidosauria > Squamata > Iguanidae > Ctenosaura > Ctenosaura bakeri. The sequence goes on along the minus strand of CAOLHI010003752.1, from coordinate 20,697 downwards.
GTGTCCCTTTTGGTTCTATTAAACCTCACAGTGGCTTTCAATACCACTGGCCATGGCATCCTTCTGGGCTGCCTTGCTAAAATGGGACTTGGAGACACTGTTATACAGTGGCTGCATTCCTTCCCGGATGGACAAACCCAGAAGGTGGTGCTGGGGGATTCCTGTTCAACCTCTTGGCTATTGGCCTGTGGGGTTCCTCAGGGTTCTGTTTTGTTCTCTCATGTCACTTAATATATACATGACACTGCGGGAAGAGATCATCCAGAGTTTTGAGTTGTGATGCCATCAGTGCATGCAGATGATATTCATCTCTGCTACTTTCCATTTCAATCCAAGGAGGCTGTGTTGATCACCAATAATGGACTAGTCATTAATAATAGACTGGATGAGGGCAAATTTAAACTTAATCTATACAAGACAGTAATGTTCCTGGCCATCAAAAAGCATATCAGGGAATAAGGATTTAGTCTGCATTGGATGGGGTTACATCCCCCCTGAAGAAACAGATTCACAATTTGGGTGTACTTTTGAACTTAGTTTTGAGCCTGGAGGCTCAGGTTTCTGCAGTACAGTTAAAGCGTGTGCACAAATTGCACCTGTTCCTTGAAACACCAGATCTGCCAACACTGGTACATACCTTACACACTTTCCACAACTCACCCATTTTTGGCTCTGGGTGCGGTGCTCACGCAAGCAGCCTCCAACGAGAGGCTCTCACTTCCTTGCTCCTTTGGCTCTGCACGAGCTTCCTGCTCGCAGTGCAGCCTGGGACCTTCCCAGGCTGCACTGGACAGGAAGTGCAACTGACCTGGCTCCCAAGGCTCCACACGCAAGGTAAGTGTGTGCGGGGCCCTGGAGTGATGCGCAATGGTGCACCATTTTTGGTTTCAAGCCAAAAAGGAAAAATGCGTGTGCGGTGCATGTCAGGCCCTAGAGCGTCGCGCAAATGTGAGTGCGTTGTGTGGACCACTCCTCACATTTGCGTGACACTCAAGGAGCCCTTTCGCATTGGAAATGCCATGCAAAAAGGGCCTTAGTTATACTCTGTGACTCTTAGTTACTGTAACGAGCTCCACATGGGGCTGCCTTCAGAGAGCATTCAGAATCTTCAGCTAGTACAAAGAACTGCAGCCAGAGTGCTAGTCTGAGGCAGGATATAGGAACCATACAACCTTCCTGCTAAAGCAGCTCAGTGGCTGCCTCTTTGTTTCCAGGCACAATACAAATTGTTAGTTATGACATCTAAAGACCTACAAGGCTCAGGTCCATGCTGTCTGGCAGACTGTTTAGGTCTTTGGTCCTGCCTGATCGTTATACCCAAGGTAGACCAGGAGGCCTTGAAAGGTACAAGCACAATAAGGGGCTATACAAGCATCTGTCCAAGTTGATGTGTGCAGTCTAGGTTAGGGAATAATTATCCAGTTATCCTCAATTAGCCCCTACACATGCAGGTGTCTCTTTCTACTTTTAACCCTATTCTAGATCATCTGAGAAAATGCATAACATAGTGGTCAGGGTCCTAATGAGTCAAACTACTCACAGAATGAACCATACCATGAATTCATTTACAGGCATTTGTGCAAGAAAATATCCAGAACCACTTTATGTTAGCAGAAGAGTAGTAGTAGTGACTAACATGGGTGAGTGATCACTTGCTTCAGACATATGCCACAACCGGCACAGACAGAGATGGCCACTTAGAATGTGCTTCTCACCAGAGATCAGCATTATACAGAGCTTATGCCTGCCTCTGAGGGAGACAGTACAAAACAGGCCAAAACATATGTGATTTTTCAAGCCACTCTTGCCATTATTCCTCAGCACTGAAATCAGGCATTGTGGAAATAGCTGACTGTGCTTAGAGTTGAAGAAGATTACATTATAACTGTGCCAGTGGGTTGTTTCACCCTGCCAGATTTGGACAGGGATCCATCCTTGTTTTTTCACCCTTTTACATGTTGTGTTCCTTAGTCAATTCATGGAAATGAGAGAATACATAATGTGAGTGGCAGTTTGGGCAATGATTTACTAAAGATTAAATGAGAGTATGTTTTGTGCATGGTGACCCAGTGGTCACCCAGTGGGATATCATGTCCAAGCAGGAAATTTAACCTTGCTCCCCAGGGTCATAGTCGAATGGTCAAACCACAACACCATGTGCGCTCTCTCTCTCTCGCTCTGTGTGTGTGTGTGTGTGTGTGTGTGTGTGTGAATGAATGAAACATACTGACTGTATGGTCACTCAGTCTTTTTCTATAAGCACGAAGGGCTATGCAGAACTATGATTTCTGGTTTTAGATTGGAGTGGGTGAATTATGGGGAGAAACATCACTGTCTAAAAGCAATGGCCAGTGCCCTCATCCTACCAGCTCTTGTTTTCTGAAAAGAGATTGACATAAAATGAAGTGGACAACTTATTAGACAGGGGAAACATCCAGGCTGGATTCATTTAACATAGAGGGGAAAGAGAGGAGAAGGAAAAGGGAGAACTTGGTTATGAAAATAATTTAAAGTTCTTAAGCAGCTGACCAGGCATATATGACATCCAGTCATGGAACTAGAAGAGGAGGGGCATTCTGAGACTCTATGATCTGTTCTTGGTGACACAGTCCTTGGACTCTCATGCATGATGTATCTCACCCTGAAGTGAACTGGAAGCTGTCTCACATAAGTGCATCATAGGCACATTAGAATATGGTGTACACAGGAATGATTGGTATAATCCTCAGTATATTCCTGATTTATTATATATCAGTTAACTATATTCAGTATTCCTTGTTTGTTATGTCAAAAGTTAAAATACTGGACTCCTGCACCTAACAGACACGATACAGCAAGAATGTTCAATGTTTCCAAGAAAGTACTTTTAAGGTTTGCACTAGTAGCTAGTAGAAGTGCAAAAAATATTTCATTTTTTTTAAATGGACAAAAAACTTGTTTCCAAAGTGTTATGAAACCATGATGAAGAGAATCCTAGACTGACAATAATCTTTGCAGTTTGGGACTGAGATTTTGGAGTACAGTTATCTTACGGAAAACAACAGCAGGTCCTACTTTTTAACAGCCATAGTGTTATACATCATCTTCAGTTTCACTAGGCTGGATCACCACCTTAGCAAATATGATATTGTATGTGTCATTCACATCTTACACATGGCAAAGTGGGTAAGGGGGCAGTAGAAAGAAAGACTGTCCCATAACATAAGACACAGGGAAGATGGTGCCTCACTGCACATCATGATTAAAAGTCTGAGTGACTGGCTGTTGAATGCTCTTTCAGCACTGGTGATGGGGGAGTATCCAGTGTCATAACTCAAGCAGCAGGATGGCTTCAGAGAGTTCACGGTGGCTTCATGCCACACACAAGTGTCTAAACCATCATCTTCAGCATCATCTGCATGAGGCATCTTCCTCACTCTTCCTACTTGCAAGGCCAGCCTAGACATAGAATTGAAGTTTTGAGAACTTACACTGGAAGTTTGCAGCACACAACAGTATAAGCAATGATACCAAATGTCATTTTTATGTACTCTAATATTTATTCTCTCTTTTCCAAGTGGTAAGTAATCTATGGCAGGACTGTATAGAAGGCTGGTTTGCTCAGAGGGACAATTTGAATATTCTATTCCTTTTGTATGAAGAAGTGAAGAAGGTAAGGTACAGCATAGCTTTTCCACTTGGTGTTAAAAGCCATGCAAACCTATATGAAATTGTCAGTGAATCTAGGGTTGAGGAACAGGACAGGCAAGTGGGGATTATCAAGATGAGTGAGGGCTAAATCTGTTTTCTCACCAGTCTCCTCCTTACCCCTCCAACTGTATTTTGGGAAAGAATTGGCCATTTATGCGTCTTTCATTGTTGAAGGGATGCAGCAGGCCTTTCCTGTGTCAAGGATCAGGATGAGTTTCTTGGGAAAGGAAAGTATCTGTGGAGAAAATATGACAGCAATAGAAATAGGTTGTCCTAAATCATGTAAGGCAACACTTTGGCGTTTGAGTGATGGCTATGAAAATGTGCTCATTTCTTTTTGTTGATTTCCTCAGTGTCACATTGGCATTCATATTCTTCTCCATTTCCTTTTTTATTTTCTCTGTTCATGTGCATTTTTGTGTGCTTTTTTAAACAGGTACCCATTTTTGCATAGCTTAAAGCATGCTTGAACACATATTTTAAATCTATGTTCTCCTAGTTGTTCACATTTTTAAAATGCAAAGAGTATTTTGTGTGCCTTTCTCCTCTGAAATATGTTGCTTCTAAGACAAAAGGTGTTCAATTTTTCTGGCAATCAAAGGTAGTTCTAGATGGATGTTTTTGTACAGAAATGTGAATTCACAGAATTTTAATCCCAGTTCTAGTATGCACCAAATTTCACTGAGGAATATCTTAGTCACTTGGGAGATATACAAATTTCAAACTCCTTTGTATTTTATATATTAACCACTGAATGTATAGCTGTACGTATAGTATAGTACGGCTTGTCTCTCTTGTCAGGGATTAGAGGTGGCATGACAAAACATATACTTTCTAGGAGCTCATCAAGGTTAGTTGAGATGACTCAGACTGCAAAGGTTCTCCACCTCTCAAAAAAAATTATATATTTCTTTGATGATTTTCATGAGAAAGATTAGAGAGGTTCTCCTTTAACTTCAAACAAAGAAGTTTTAAATTGAACACTGTACAAAAGTCTAAAGAATACAACAGGAAGGCAAGAAAGAATTGGAGCAACCTGGAGAGTGGGAAGAAAAGGAGGACCAGGAAGACTCATTGGATTAAGACTTGGTCAAAGACAAGGACAAAATTTTATCTGGGGAAAAAGAAGACATCAGAAGTGTAGAAGGTTTTGGTTTTGATAAACATTCATACTGACATGGATCAGAGGTATATGACATGGAATGTAAGGGGTATAAATACATCTAAGAAAAAGACTAAAGTACTCCCCTTTTGGGGAAAAAATGAAAAAAGATGTAATTAGTCTTCAACAAATATATATTAGAAGAAGGAACATTAAGCATTTACATTGTCCCAAATTAGGTAAATAATTTTGTGGGGGGGGGCATCATCTGTGGAAAAAAAATGAAATTTATTTTTACATGAAACTGTTGTTTAGATGGTGAATGGTTTCCAGAAAGTGTATTTGAAGAGCAAGGTGGTAAGTATATGGGGGTTCAAATCTATAATTGTGTGACTAAAATTTTAGTTGTGTGACTTTTTCCCCTCTTGGACAATAAGATAGGTTTTTTTAATCAAAAGTTAATGGAGAAGTTACTGAGTGACTCATACAGAAATTGGATGCTTTTTAGAGACTGGAATGGTGTGATTTCTCTAAAGATGAGTAGGTCATCTGAGAAGTAAAACTTACAAAAGTTTGTTTTTTAAACTAATGGGTACTCTGGGGGTGGTGCAGGGCTGTTAGGGACTTTATTATTATTTTTCTGAGAGACATAAATATTTTTCAAAAATTGGTAAGTTTTTGATTTCTAAGATATCAACTAAAGGCATAAAAATGGATGTTTTACCAAAGACTTTTTGAGATCACAGTCCTGTGACTTTAGGTTTGAGGGTCTTTTACTTTTAATGATATCATAAAAATTGGCACTTTACCAAAGACTTTTCAGACTTAAAGGCCTTTAACCTTGGAGGTGAGGATATCAGTGGGGGACTGAAGATTGAATGAAACTTAGAATGAAAATGTTCTAAAATATGTAGGAAAAATGGACAAAATAGTTTGAAGACAAGGTCACTGATATTAGAATATTAAGGGATGCTAGTAAAGCATTTATGAGAGAATGTTTTATAGAACAGAATTAGAAAGGAGAGGCAAGACATGATGCAGCTACTTTAAGAGGAGATAAATAATGAAGAAGAGTTGAAGAAGTCCTGAACAAACAAGATGATGCTCTATACTACAGAGACAGCTATCAATGATGACTAAGTGAGATTGAGAAATAATGTAATTGAAAATATGATAAAGTAGGAGCAAGTACAATAATGGACAAGTCAGTATTTTAAATTTTAAAAAGATGAAATACTTTTTTTATGACTAACATGATTTGTATGTTGTTGAAGAATAATTACATCAAGATATGGAACAATATTCATTGGATCTGTAAAGATGGGTGAAACTTAAATTATAATTCTTGGAGTGAATATATGAAATAAAAGTATTTTCCAAGAATATTGTTTCAGACCATACCTGTTTGACTAGTGATGTCTTCTTTAAGTAATGGCAAAGAGACTTATCAAAATTTATATGACAAGGGGAAAAATGAGAGATAAATACAAAATTTACAAACATAATTACAAATATAAACAAAGTGCAAAACAAAGAGGGGGAATGGAATTACTAAATTTGAGATTGTATTTTCCCACATGTTGTTTGGTTTGACTAAAAGACTGGATTCTGTTGATAAACAAGAGATTGTTGGATTTAGAAGAGGATGAACTGAGGTTTGAATGCCATGGTTATTTGTGATATGATAAAGTTAAGGTAGAATTTAATAGCTACTGCATCAGAGGTGTTTTGCTAAGAATATAGAATGAATACAAGCCAAGGTTATATCCTGAGATACCTCTCCAGGTGTCATCGCAAGACAGTTTTTACAGGAAGAGGACAACAGCTAAGGAAAAGTGGGCAACTTCTGAAGATCTTCTGAAATTTCATTGAGAACAATATACAATCAAATCAAAACAAAAAGTGACATCACAATATCAATAGTTCTCTTGCAGACAAGTAGTGCAAAGTTTCAAAATGGCTAAAAAATGTAGGATTTTAAGTTGAGTAAATCTGAATTTGAATAACAGTTGTGTTTAATTTTTTTGAAAAATGATAGAAGAGAGCTGGTTAGGGCTATAGGGTAAAGTGGACACAAAATGTGGGATATAATATGCAATTGGAACAATAGGAGAAATACAGTTGAAGGGAAATACATTTATATTTATAATTATAAAGAGAATTTTTATAAGATGAGGCTATTGGTATTTGACACAAGAAAAATTAGCCAAATTGTAAAATAGGCTTCTAATATGTGTTGGAAATGAAAGCAACAAGTAGGATATTTTTATCATATGTGGTGAACTTGTGAAAAGACCAAGAAATTCTGGAATTACATACATTTCTTGGTGCATAAAATTTTGAAACTTTATGTTCAATTGAAGTTGGAACTATGTTCATAGAATCATAGAAATGTAGAGTTGGAAGAGACCACACGGGCCATCCAGTCCAACCCCCTGCCATGCAGGAACACCCTCAAAGCAATCCCGACAGATGGCCATCAACCCTCTGCTTAAAAACCTCCAAAGAAGGAGACTCCACTACACTCCGAGGCAGCATATTCCACTGCCAGACAGCCCTGACTCTCACGAATTTCTTCCTGAGGTTCAGGTGGAATCTCCTTTCCTGCAGCTTGAATCCATTGCTCCTTGTCCTGGTCTCTGCAGCAGTAGAAAACAAGCCCACTCTCTCTGCAACATGGCATCCCTTCAAATATTTAAACATGGCTGTCATGTCCCCTCTTAACCTTCTCTTCTGCAGACTAAACATACGCAGCTCTCTAAGTCTATCCTCATACGGCATGGCTTCCAGGCCCCTCACCAGTTTGGTCGCCCTCCTCTGGACTTGCTCCAGCTTGACCATGTCCTTCTTGAATTGGGGTGCCCAGAACTGGACACAGGATTCAAGATGAGGTCTAACCAAAGCAGAGTAGAGTGGTACCAGTACCTCCCTCGATCTAGACACCATACTCCTATTGATTCAACCAAGAATTGCATTGGCCTTCTCGGCTGCCACATCACACTGCTGACTCATGTTCAGCTTGTTGTCTATGAAGACTCTTAGATCCCTTTCACATGTACTGCTATCCAGCCACATGTCCCCCATCTTATATTTCTGTATTCCATTTTTTCTACCTAAGTGTAGGACCTTACACTTCTCTCTTCTCTTCTCTCTTCTCTCTTGAATTTCATTTTGTTAGCCTTGGCCCAGCTCTCCAATCTGTCCAGGTCATTTTGAATTTTGATCTTCTCCTGTGGTGTATTAGCAACCCCTCCCAATTTGGTGTCATCTGCGAATTTAATGAGCATGCCCTCTATTCCTTCATCCAAGTCATTGATGAAGATATTGAACAACACTGAGCCCAGGACAGTGGCACCTCACTAGTGGCACCTCACTAGTCACTTCTCTCCAGGATGAAAAGCAGCCATTGGTGAGCACCCTTTGGGAACGGTCAGTCAACCAGTTACAGATCCACCTGACAGTAGCCCCATCCAGCCCACATTTTACTAGCTTCTTTGCAAGAATGTCATGGGGAACTTTGTCAAAGACCTTACTGAAATCCACAGCATTCCCTTCATCTATCAAGGTAGTAAATCTATTATAAAAAGAGATAAGATTAGTCTGGCATGACTTATTTTTGAGAAATCCATGTTGATTTCTTGTGGTTACCGCATTGCCTTCTAAGAGATTAGAAACTGACTGCTTAATAATCTGCTCCAGGATCTTTCCGGGTACTAATGCAAGGTTGACTGGGCGATAATTATTTGGGTCCTCTTTTTTTCCCTTCTTGAAGATGGGGACCACATTTGCCCTCTTCTAGTCTGGTGGAATGTCTCCTGTCCTCCAAGATTTCTCAAAGATTATAGCAAGTGGTTCCAAAATGATCTCTGCCAGTTCTTTTAATATCCTAGGATGAAATTCATCTGGCCCTGGAGACTTGAATTGATCCAGTGTGGCCAGGTATTCCTGTACCACCTCCCTACCTATTATGTGCCTCATTCCCCCTGCTTCCTCACCTCCCCAACTGCCAGGTTGAGTGCTTGTATCCTTCTGGGAAAAAATGGAGGCAAAGAAGGTGTCAAGTAGTTCTGCCTTTTCTCTTCCCCCTGTTAGTAATTTGCCATCTTCTCTGCTCAGTGACCCTATTGTCTCCTTCTTTTTCCTTTTGCTGCGGACATATTTTTAAAAAGCCCTTTTTATTGTTTTTAATGTCTCTGGCCAGCCTAAGTTCATTCTGTGCTTTAGCCTTTCTGACCTTCTCCCTACATCTCCTGGCTACTTGCTTAAACTCTTCTTTGATGGTTTCCCCCTTCTTCCATTTCCTGTACATGTTTCTCTTAACACCATATTCTTCTGTTAACATTACTTCTCTTAACAATACTTAACACTATTCTCTTAACACTATGTTGGGGCTAGTAGATGATAAACTGGAAGAGAAGCATGGCAAGGTATATGATTGCTGCAGCAAGATTTTTATATGCACAGAAACGGAAGAATATGGTAATTCAAATGAAAGAAGACTGGCTGATAAAATTAATGGACCTAGCTGAAATAGACAAATTAATGCTGCTAAGAGAAAAATAATCAGTGATTTATTTTTATTTTTTTGAGACACAGGGAACCTTTAATAGGCTTTTTGCAAGAAAAAGAATACAATATGGTACTGTAGGTTTTGACAATTAGTATATGTGGAAAACAAGCATTTGAAGCATGTGAATGGTATACGCAAATAGAAAAGTTCTCTTATATAATTGTACATAATCTGCATTAGGAAAGCTGGAAGTCAAATATGTATTTCTCAGTTATTATTTGTAATCTTTGTTCATTCTCAGTACTCCCTTTCCTTTTTGCTTGTTTGTTATCTGTTTCTTTTTCTGTTTTGTTTGAATATATTTTGAAAATGCTTAATAAAACCTATTAAAACGAGAAGGTTTAGATGTTTGGAATGAGAAGGATAAAAAAACTGAGATATAAAGGTCTTACTATTTTTTAACTTACTAAAGATTTTTAATATCATTGCTTCTGCAGATTATTTATGTGGCCAGAAACCCAAAGGATGTCCTAGGCCCTTCCGCACGGCATTGTCCATGCGAAAGAGGGCCTGGAGCATTGTGCGATTGCAAGGAGTGATCTGCATGACACACTCATGATCCTGCGATGTTCCGGGGGCTGCCAGGGGCTGATCGCACACCTTTTCATTTTTGGCTAGAAGCCAAAAATGGTGCATGATCACGCATTGCTCCCGGGTCCCACATGCATTTACCTTGTGTGTGGAGCCTCTGGAGCCGGGCTGGTCATGCTTTCTGCACCAGTGCAGCCTGGGAAGGTTGTAGTCCAATGGTCAAAATGAGCTTACTGTTAAAGAAGGGTTCTGAGGATGGGTTAGGAGTAAAGGAAGAACAGGAAAGTGGACAAGAAGGCATGGAGAAGATAACAAAATGCTAGTGGGTGACTGAGAGAAAGCGGAACTGCCCTAGATGCACAGGATCAAAGACATCCAACAAAAAGAGGTGTCAAAGTTAACCACAGAGGGATGTTTGAATCCAACCGCACTTGTCAACTGTTGATATGATCCAGCAGTAGGCAAATATTGTTTGGTTTGAAGATGTCTCCATGGGCAACGTTGGAATCAGCCAGCTGAAGATACAAAAATAGTGAGGGACTGTATTGGAAAATAACACACTGGAAAATTTGCGTCTTGTGAGCCATCATGCCAGGAAACTAATCTGGTAGGTACATGAGACAGAGTTTTGCATGTAGTTTTGCACCTTGATTTGAAAAATGTCTCTGAAGGCCTGTCAAGGTCACTACATTCTTCTTGAGTTACAGACATGTTACCGCAGTTGCTAGCCCGGACTTGTAGGATATTAGATATCACTTCGATATCAATAATTTGGCCTTCTTTACCTATTCCTCTCCACATGCTGCGAGGTCCCCTGGACAAGCTCGCAGACAGGCACAGCCGCTAATCGCTGTAATATTCCACACAAATACATGCAGACCAGAAATAGCCATCCCGCCGCTTCAGGAGACCTCAAAGGCAAGTACTCTATTATGTATGCACGCTACTTACAAAGAACTCCCTGCCCTGAACAGACAGCTTGATTAGATGAATCCTCATCTGTCAAGCACTCTGCGTTTGCATACTGTCTACTCTATTGACAATTCGGACTTAATTCAATCATGCTAAATTCTGACCTTTCAGAGGCTTTGTCTCCAGCTTGAAACTCATTGTTTTCCCCAAATACGGACTAGCCTATGGCCACATTTTCCCCTATAAGAACCCCTGACTTTGAGAGCTTCTTTGGATCGCTCCCGACTTCCATTCCGCCTTGCTGCCGCTTTGCTTGGCGAGCCTTCCCCTCAGTTCCACATACTGAGAAACTTCATCTCTACGAACTTCTGCTGTAGACTACCCGGGCTTCAGGACAGGTGTAGTATTACCCAAACCAACAACTCCTCTAAAAATCCCTCTATCCCACTCCAACCTTTATTTCTCTAGTTATCTGAGTGAGTGCGCTGCATACACTGTTTGATTGTATTTCAATAAAGACCACAATTATTATTTCACTTCTGTTTGCTCCTTGACTCGGCCTGACCCTGTAGACATTGGGTAAAAGATCTCGTTCTGTTGCCCTGCCTCTCGTATTGCTAGTTTGTGCTCTTTGACTAATTTCCCCAACTTGTATAATTTGGAGTGCATTTAGGTGTCCCTCATGGGAACCCCAGAAATCAGGGTAACAGACAGGTAGTCAAAACTGCTATAAATACATTATGACTTTTAAAAATGTTCTTAGTTTGTTCATGTGTTGTCCGTATTGGCCAGGGGTCATAAGATTTGCAGTAGAATGTCATTTGGAGGGCCTCAAAGTACCCCCCTTGTTCTTACAGGGCAACTTTGGGGATAAGTGCCAGATTCAGGGGTTCACTTTCTCAAGTGGGGTCCTTCTTTTTAAAACTCTCAATTATATTTTGCTGTATTTGCTGTTTCATATACAGTATTACCCTGCATGTTGAGAGTTCTTCCCCAAGAGGCTTTCCTGATATTTCTTCTGTTTCATTTTAGTACCTCTGAGGTTTCAAATATTATGGCCCTTTCTGCACCTTACCTTCTTCCAGCGCTGGGGTGCAAGGATTGCACGAGCAGCCTCTGGTGAGAGGCTCTCACATCCAGGGACCTTTGGCTCTGCACAAGCTGCCTGCTTGTGCGAGAGTTCTGCCTCTTCCTTCCGCAGTGCAGCCTGGGACAGGAAGCATGACCGGCGTGGCTCCAGAGGCTCTGCATGCCAGGTAAGTGTATGCGGGGCCTAGGAGCAATGCACGATCGTGCACCATTTTCAGCTTCTAGCCAAAAATTATCGTGCACCTGCCAGCCCCTGGAGTGTCGCACAATTGTGAGTGCATCATGCAAATCGCTCCTCACAATCGTGCAACTCTCCAGGTGCCCTTTTCGCATGGCAAATGCCATGCAGAAAGGGCCAATATTTGAAATGAATTGGTTTAAGCTGAATGGGAAATCAATTCATTATCCTAAATCGTAATTTTAAATGTTGTTTAATTAGTTAAATTACCTCAAATTTACCAATCATTTAAAACACAAAATTCCAGTCCAGATAAGGGAATTTTGAAAGAATGCCATGGAGATTTTCAGTCTTGACCCTGAGGCACATTTTCTTATTAGCATTTTCAGCAATGCTTTTTTTCTCTTTCTAAAGTGGTCTTCCTGCAATGGGGAATTTGCTCAGATGGACTACATTCTCCATAATAAAATTGGTGCCTGAAATGACGGGAATCCTAAATGTCTCTATTATTACTTGGTGAACACTTCTTTGCAGTTACAACTTGATCTGTATGAGAATACTAGACGAAATCTAGTTTAAACACTATGTAATAACCTTTTGATGGTAGAAATGAATCAACTATGGGACTTATATTTTTGTCCTATCTCAGTTCCAGCAGCACAGCTGACAATTCAAATAAAACAAACTGAATAACTCCTACCTTGTTATTTACTTTTGTTCAGTAATCACAAGGTTAAACATAAAGTCCAACAGAATTCAAAGGCAAGCAAGTCAAAAATCAGTCAGGGTAATCCAGAGTCAGGAATGAAGTTCAGGAAAGCACCCAGCAAACAGAGAGGTCAGATAAGCTCTAACAATTACTGGAGGAGAAGGGCAGCAGCTATATAGGTCAGCAACCTAATGCCGGAGTTTTCTGAGTAATTGTTGCCAACTATAAGTTCTCTGGGATCAACGTAGGCTCTCTCTTTGTTGTCTGTGCTCAACAAAGTTGGGTACTGGTAAGTTATCTTCTGTGTGTGAAGGGGCAGGATTCCCTGCTGGAGCTGGCAACACCCCCTGTTCTGTTTGTGGCATTGTAACCTCTTCCTGTACAGCAGGCTTTGGTGTGCCCTCTGTTTCAACCTCTGGCATGTCTCCTGTTTCAGACTCTGGAGGCCCTTTCCACATGGGGAAAATAAATCATTTCCTTACGGTTTATTTCGGGTCCGCCTCAAAGCGGACATTTTTCACCACGTTCCACACGTGTGCAGCCTGTACCGTTTTAATTCGCACCCCATAGTACACACGTTACCCGTCCACTTTTGCACGTTATGCGCTTAAAACCACAGCCAGGAGGCCCCCACAGGGCACACTGGGGTCCCGACAATCCCCCAAACCCTGTTTTTTGGTGCGAAAGCACTTACCTGCAAGCTTTTTTCCCTTTCCTAGCTGCAGGAAAACGCTTTATGAGACCAAAAAACATGGCGCCTTCCTGCCCACGGCCCGCCCACCAATTACGTCACGCACGAATCGGCCCGTATATTTGCTTCCACACATCCGGGAACGATCGATATAGATCGATACGAGAAAAAAGACCACCTTCTCTCCCAGTTTTTAAAAAGACCGCACGCTGACCAATGATGCCGTCTCCGTGCGATTGAACGTGTGGAACCTCAAAATTATGTCCGATCCAGTGCACTCCAAGGTGTGGACTACATCCGTTGGAGGTCTCTCCGCTCCGATTTATTTTCCCCGTGTGGAAAGGGCCTCTGAGTCAGAATCCATGTTCTGGAAGCAAGGCATGACACTTTTGAATCAATTGATTGGTCTAAATGAACAGAAACTGAAACCAACAAGTCTGGATTATAAATGTTCATTGGCAAGCGCAAAATTTGGTATTAATGACATTAGAGTTGAGTGGAACAAGAAACTAGAGTCTCCTGTGCAAATTAACAAATGGAAAATTGCCCTAGCTTTAATTGGTTAAAGCTCTTTAGGCCTAAAATGACATTTTGTCCTGCAAAAAATGATGTTTGAGATGTACTGAACACAATTCTGCCATTTTTGGAAGAAAATGTTTGTTTCAACTAGTTGTTGTTCGTGTGATGTAGCTAATGCTTCCTGATGGCATATGAAGTGGACACGTTCAGTGGTTGTTAGATGTGTTATTGTGTAATATTTTTGTGTTGGAAAAATCTTTGACATTTGTTGATGCACACTTCTTTTAAAATGTAATCCTGAAATGTGGAATTTAACTGAAGGTCAATGTTGTGGAACTTATGTGTCTTTACTGTTATTGGGCGTGACTCCTCCCATAGCTGCCACCAAACCCTCTGCCACCCTCCCTACTGCCAGTACTAGGAAGTGATGCCCATGGCTGGTGAATATCTTCATACAATCACTAGTCATTATAGTTTAAGCCAACCATTCTCAGTGGGGGCCATATGGTCCAAAGGAAGTCTTGCCACATTTAAAGGATGTCACAGAATGAAAATTGTGAGAAGGGGAGCCACAAGGGTTTATGGGGACTATGGTGATTGAACCTAATGAAATACCTAAGCAGCAACCTTAATTGGAGTCAATAGTTTCCCTCCTGTTTATAATATCTTTCCAATACACCATTTGAATTCAGCACGACTGGTATAGTCATTGCTTAATGTTAGCCACCCAGGAGACCTTGGAGGGTTGCATCCCCATTGCACCCACCACCAAAAATACAATTTTTGGGGCTCCCTAAAGCTCTGTGTGGGGAAATTTTGGCTATCTTCCCCCCAAGTTATTTTAGGCCCGCTGGAGTCCTTTTTACAATATCAATTGACTTGTAAGTCTCTTCTGGTTCACTTTGTATTTTAATGAAATGGGCCTCTCCATGACCTAAAATACCTTGGAGGACCTAAAACATGGAGATGTCCCATCCCTACAAGAGTATGCCTGAGAGGATGTAATGGCAATTATTTTTGACTCCTGGGAGGAGCTGGGGACCACAAAAACAGCCAGCAAGTCCACCTGTAGCCTGTAAGCTACAAAGTAGGAACTTTCTTATCTCCAGATATTGTAGGACTTCCACTTCCCACAGCACTGTGCAACCCCCATGATTGGCTTGGTTTAATCGGCAAATATTATTTAATTGGCAATGTTAATTGGCATGGATATAAATGATACTTGAGGTGACTGGAAGGACAAGCTGGATGAGGTTTATCACTGAATGTAAATGTGAGACAGCAAGGCAGGTGAGCCACACCTACCTCTCAGGCAGAAACCAAGTCACTTTCAGGATAATAGTGTGGCCACTCTTAAGACAATAGGCTTAAAGATAATGAGCCAGACATCTCAGACCTGAAAGGGGAAATCCCCACCACATTATGATTATTTCAACCCTGATTCCACACACCTGAATGTTTCCCTGTTGTCTTCCCCACCTCTCCATAATATTGGGCTATTACGACAGCCATTATTCTTTTGTCACCTAAACCCAAAAACAATTAGGTCTGTCTGGGCTTTACTGTGTGTGTTGTAACTCCCATTGTCCTTTCAGCTGGTACAGCGATTCACACTCATACCTGCATAATATTTTTCAGGTACAAGAACCACTGATTTCAATCAGTGCACCTTTCTGAACACCAGGCTCTCTTTCTGACTCTCAAACGAGAATTGTCCTTAGCTGTCTACCAAAGCCATGTTGCTGTTTTCCTTGCTGCTCTCTGGACCAGTAATTATCACCTCATCCCTCGTCCTTTATCTACACTTTCCTCCCTTTTCCTTCAGTTAGCCCTTGTGTGTTTATGTGTGTGAACATTTGGACTTTGGCATGTTTGTGTGAACCTTTTTCAATAAAACCTATTTTTATTTCATTTTTGGAATCTCTGGCTGGTTCTTTGCTGCATGACCCTGTAAACATAGGTGGAAAGATCTCATTAAGTTACTCCACACACACACACACACACACACACACACACACTCAGGCCTCCTGACTTTGAGCTAATCATTGTCCACTTTTGAACAGAGGCACTGGCATTGCTAATGGGCCCTCATGGCACCCACATTTTGGGATAATGACAGTGAGAAATGCTGGGAGCTACAGTGTTTCATCTAGAGGCAATTTCATTCCACCTCTAATTTGCAACTTGCGCAAACCAATAGTTGGTAAAGAATCTGATAAAATTTTGGAACTTTTCTGGAAAATATTTTCTTGTATTCTTACCTAATTTAGGATAAACGGCTACAAATACATCACTTTACTGGTTTTTGATATCCTGGAGTGAATTCAGATTTTCTGGTATAACTAGATCTCTGTAGAAATACAGTCCTTTGTATTCCAACAGATAGTGAAGGGGTTAAGTCGGCAAGGAGAATTTCCTTCCAGCAGGGAATACACAAACACATCAGCTAATTGGTCTCATCCTTATCTCTGCAGTTAAGTTAGACAAAGGGGCTTTGTTTACTTACACTCTTGCCTGCAGGGCAGTCTGCTAATTCACAATGTTATCTTGGTTAGAGCCGATCTGACCATGAGAACAAGATTTACAAGTTACCAATTGTTATGTTAAGACCCTGCTTGTTATCAACACCTGTATTCTCTCATATAACCAAATGACGTGCCTGCTGATGACTGCTGATGTATCTATTAGGGATTGGCTGGAATTTATGTATTTAGAATTGTGCTAGTAAAAGGTATAAAAATAGTGACTTCAATTCTGCGGGGGGGGGGCAGTCTGCCGCCCTGCACTCAGAAGCAATAAAGCCTTTTTGCTTTTGAAATCCACCTAAAGGGTCCTTGTGGGGGTTTTTTCCGGCCACAACAATAGCTCTCTGGTAGCTGCATTACTAGTGCAGAAAATGATGCTTGCTTGTGCTATTGTGATGAAAGGAGAAACAGCAAATACTGTATAGAAATTTGTCTTTTAAAAATAATTTGGAAATTTAAAATATCTGAAAATAGTTTTGGAAAGATTTATGTAGCACATGTCCTACTTTTTCACACAGGCCACTAAAAGGGAAACTAAGAAGGTCCTCTTTATCACTATGTCCTATACTCCAAAGCATGAATTGTTCAGCACCATAGATAATTTAGTGCTGTCAGCAAACCTGACCACCACACTATTTACCCTTTACTCCAAGATTACTTACTAATGGTGTCAGATTATTATTTACTATCTATTTTTACCAATTATAATGAGTATTTACATCACAACTATTTTATATTTGTCATGATGTCAGTGTCAAGAAAAGAGACCTTCTTACATGGTGGGTAAATCTCTGGAGCATAGCATTAAATGAAAAAGTACCAGCAAAAAGGAAAATCTCAGAAGAGAAAGTAGGGCAGATATATTTATTGTGATATGACAGCCATTCATTTTGTTTTTATATCTGATATCCTGAGATCATTGATTCCAGCAAAAATATTGCAAAGCTTAGTTACAGAATCATTGATACTTTATGTCTTGGATATTGAAAAGAGAAGACACGAAAGAACAGTACATTTTGAATATGTTGGAAAATTGATTATATTGGGAGGTGTTAAAGGAATACAATATCATTTTTATCATATGATAGAATATTTATGTTTATTTTTTTGGCATTTTTTGTTGTAGTAAACTAATAAAAATGCATTCAGAAATATAGAGAATAGAACAGAAACACCATACAATTTCATCCTATCAAATGTACAAATTATCACACTTATAGTTGGGCTGTTTACGCACACACAAAAAAGAAAGAAAGAAAGAAAGAAAGAAAGAAAGAAAGAAAGAAAGAAAGAAAGAGAAAGAAAGAAAGAAAGAAAGAAGTTAGAGTAAAAGAGTCCAATCCCCACTGGATACATGGTATCCAGGCTCATTGAGTATGTCTATCTCTTTTCTTTGGGTTCAGGGGATACATTCTGTTTGATACTGCTTCATCCAGTGCACCTGCTACAGCTACATTCATTGCACATTATTGTAGTCTTTCATATCCAAAGGATTTCCATATTAGACCACTGGAAGGCACTCTGTAATATAATGCATTGCACTTGAAAATTACTAAATTGAAAGCTTGCTTGCTTGCTTCTTGTTGTTATTTGACTTGGGATTTGTGGTAAGTGCATACCCATAGTATTTATATGGAATAATAGAATATCACTTAATGAGTTTTTAAAACAAACAGCACTGGTTGCAACATATTAATTGGTTGCAAAAATTCTCATCAAGATTGTTGGGTCTTAGTTTGGTGCAGAGATTAGCAGAATCTGGCTGTAAGTTCATATAGACATTTCTGTGGGTTTGGGTGTTCCTGCAGGTAATTCGAGGTTTCCCTTTCTATTTTTATCTGTTTTCGAATATATCATCTGAACCTAACACAGTGGGCAACATCATATTGAGTCAAGCCACTCAGTTCTAACCATAGCACAAATGGGTTGACAGTTCTGGCCCTTCTGCAAGGTATCCAAGATTTCCTCATTGAAGTAGAAAAGCAACAATGGCAATTGAACCTCCCCAGTGATTTCACGTACCTGCTGCCATCAGTGCCACTGTCACCCAAAGATAGAAGGAGATGACCAGTGACTCTGGATTTCTTGTCAGACACCAACTGGGTGCAGAGCATAGTATTTCCTGAATGCTTGGCTCTGAGGATCCTTAAAGACCTGACATTACAGTATGGGTGATTGTCCATGCCGCCTTTCCCATTGTTCATTTTCTCTGAAAACCCTTCACTGAAATAACCATTGCTACCCAGAGCTGACAGAGATTGCAAATGTGTTCCTGGAACTTCCAATTCTGCCAGGCTGGAATAGGATTCTTGACTAGTACTTTTCAAGTTGAAGGCCTCTGTTGATGTTGATACAAAAACATATATTCCCTTGACTTTTTACCTTTTTACATGGTATACTTCTCATTTAATTCAAAATAAATAGGGATTAAACAGTATGAGTGGCAATGATTGACTAAAGATCAGTCTTTGAATGCTCAATAAATAAACTCATATTTACAGAGAAAGTAGTATTTAAAAGCTGCTGGTTGGGGTGGGACGGGACTTAAAAGTCATATTTGATAGTTAAGTAAATATTTCAGATGGCAGAAAAACAAATTTAGAAATAAGCTTGCTGTAAGTAAACATTCTAGGTTTTGATGAATGACAAAAATAATAGCAATTGAAACGTTTGTGGCTTGAACTTTAAAAAGTAACAGCTGAATTAATTAAGTAGATGAAATTTTGAGTTTCTGTTATATCCAGGAGTGTAGCAAAGCTGGGGGGAGGTTACCCCAAAACAAAGGTGCTACAAGAGCCACCCACAATGTCAATACCTTCTTTCAAAAGTGGGAAATGAATTAGCTCAAAGTTTAGGAGGTTTGTCTGAGTGGGCAACTTAGAGAGACCTTTCCTATCAATGTTTATGTGAACTAAAATGTGTTTCTATTGAAATAAACTCACTTGCACACACAACAGTTCAAGCACGTGCACAATCACACAAAAGGGAACCATCCCCCTGCCAGTAACAATTCACTGTCACATCGACATTTTCGATCAGTGCCAAAATTACTAGTATTGCGGTAGCTTAAAGTTTAGGCATCCAAAGAAAAGGTTATCATGGGAAGGTTATCAAAGGAGTGTGAACATAGCAAATATGAAAGTTTTGATGTGAATGGTTTTCAGTGACTCCGTTTGCAAGCCAGAAAAATTCCAGTGTGTGCCAAGTCTCTTAAACAAACAAGGAAGAACGGTGAGGATTTGTAAACTGCAGAGGACAAATATTTCTGCCTCACTTTAGTTGGCTGAAGCCTGGTTAGGGAATGTTCATTAAGATGCATCTAAAAGATTGTTCCAACAAGACATGAAGAAGACATGTAATTTTGGTTTCAGATAGTTTTTAGTTACAGCACAATACAATAAAAATAACATCTAAGTAACAAGATCTTCCACCAATATTTATCCTGTCCTAGGAGGAAAGAACCAACCAGAGATTCCAAAATAAGCTAACATGTGTTTCATTGAAGATTTTGGTCACTCACACAAAGATCCAAATATTCACAGACTCGCACAAGAGTGAACCAAAGAATAAAGGTAGGAAAGTTGTTGACAGAAGTGTTTTTAGGAAATGGGAGATAATTACCAATCCAGAGAGCAGCAAAGAAAACAGCAATGTAGCTCAGACATGCACCTAAGGACAGTACTGGGTCAGAAATCAGAGCGACAGCGTGGCATTCAGCAAGCAAGATACTGTATCAAACTGCTCAAAATGGAGGCTATTTATACCCAAAATCTATCTAGAGGGCATGGGTGTGAATGGCTTTCTGGCTGAGCAAGCAAGGGAGGTTGCCACATGGACAAAAGGGTCTGGATGGAGTTAAACTCTGCCAAGAGTATCATGTCCAACTAATTTCTCACTTGCCTTGCAGACAATTTCATAGTCCAGAAGGCATAAGAAGGAACAACGGGGGCAGCTGTCTTACATCTAGTCTTAACTAACAGTGATGATCTAGTTAATGGAGTGGAAGTGGTGGGATCCTTAAGTGACAGTGACCATGTTCTTCTGGAGTTTCTAACACAATAGAAAGGGGAAGCCAAGCATAGTCAGACATGCACACGAGACTTTAAGAAAGCTGATTTCAGTAAACTTAGTGAAATATTGGGTCAGGAAAACTAAAAGAGAAGGGAGTTCATGATGGATGA